>APFE031461220.1:105897-146917 GCA_000404065.3 Pinus taeda
TTCGCCTTGAAGACAATAACTATCCTAGTCGACCCAAATGATAATGACAAGTACGAAGAGGCGATGGCGAGGGCCAAGTGCATTATCCTTGATGGGGTCAAGGATCATGTGGTACCACATATAGCCGAGAAGGAAATGACAGTTGAAATATGGGAGGCTCTCAAGAACCTGTACCAGCATACTTCTGTGCAGAGAAGAATGATGCTCGAGAACCAGATGAGGTCGTATCAGATGAAGAAGGGTCAAACAATTGACTCCTTCCTCGGAGTATTGAATGAGATCTGAGATCAGTTGATTGCTATAGGAGCGACACCGGTTCAGGAGCTTATGGTGAGGACAACGTTGAATGCTGTCTCAGAAGAGTGGGAAGTGTTTATCCAGAGCATCCTGGGCAGAGGGACTCTCCTACCTTGGGACAAGATGCGGGCAGCTCTTCGCCAGGAAGAGATCAGACGACAGTCAAAGATAGGTAGCAGCAGCAAAGGGATCAAGGTCAAGCAGGAGGAGGAGGATGTGGCCCTAGCATCTGAGAGAAAGCAGGAGAAGCGGAAAAAGAAAGATCTCTCCAAGATCAAGTGCTTCCACTGTGGGGAGATGGGTCATTATGCGATCCCGTGCCCAAGGAAGAAGAGTAAGGGAGAGTCATCCGAGACTAAGGCAGCGCCAGCACGGGCAAAGAAGGAAGTTTTGACAGACGATGATTGTGCCATGAGTGCACACGCACCACTTGAGCGGAAGTGGGGAGACATCGAGCTGTAGTCAGGCGGACTACAGGCGATGAGGGGCAGGATCCTCGAGGTACCCAGCCTCTTGGATTAGACCTTGCTACGGGAGCCCCGACAAGGAGTAGCAGGACTGGCTGAGTGGGTAGAGACGGATGCAGATGGAGCAGCGGAGAGATCTACAGTGCAGGAGTCCCGAGATAGCGCAGAGCTAGCAGGTTGCAGCAGTGCGAGAGGCACAGGAGTGTTGCACCAGTGCAGGAAGGCACAGAGAGGTGTGCAACAGTGCGAGATACAGGGAGTTGTTGTAGCAGCGCAAAGGTTAGAGAGGGAACACTTGTCAGCGACAGAGGGAGCTTCAGCATCAGTGGGTGTCTCTAGCTCAATAGGGAGGTCAGATTAGGAGATCAGTTACTTACATCTCAGTAGCTGAGTTGCAGTGTAGCAGTGGGAAGCACGATGCAGCATGATGAGAGGAGGTGCAGTGTGGATGCAGTGCTGGGAGAAAGGACCAGCAGCAACACGGATGCAGAGGGAGCTGTCGTACAGATGCAGCAGTGGCAGTGGCAGAACCATGGGCAGCAGTACAGGAGGCAGCAGTGCAGAGGATTTTGGGCAGGACGACCTAGCATTAGCACAGGTACCGATGCCAGATGATCAAAGTAATACTCAGTGAGGAGTATTGCTAGAGCACAGTCCTTGCTAAGAGGGAGTGTTGATTTGGGGTAGCATCAGATGTGCTCTAGCCAGGAAATTTGGTGGAGAGGTTGGGGCACATGAGATCTCCAATACCCAGAAAGGGTTTGGGCAGATTCTAAACAGATTAGGAGATATTAAAATAATTAATATTTTTTAATGGAGTCCCTCAGTGTAAACTTAGGGAAAATAAAATATAATATGTATTAATATGAATATGTGTTAGAATGGTCCAAAAGACATGGATCAATCCAGTTCTAATCTTAGTCGTTGATTAGGGACTTAATCTCGGCCGTTGAGATGTCAATAGGAAAAGTATAAGAGGAGGCTTGAGGGTCACTTGGAGAACACACTAGATGATCAGTCATTCTATTCTCTAGAGCGGGGTTTGCTAAGAGAGATAGAATCAGTGATTGGGGGAGCCGCTGAGGGGCATTAAGTATAGAGAAATAGAGAAGGCAGAGATTGTGCCGGGAGAGCAGCACAACAGCCAGGGAGAGTGACGCAGAGCCAGCAAGGGCTCACGCAAGGCCACGCAGAGGTAGCCAAGTGTTGCGAAGAGCACCAGAGAAGCTAGCATAGTTGACGCAGAGGCTCCCAAAGCTGATGTAGGGCCTCCTGGGACTGACGCAGGCCAAGAAAAGTTGACGCAAGGCTAGTGTGAGACAGAGAGGGGCTGATGCAGTCCAGATTGGGCAGACGCTGGGGTTGCAAGCGCAGTTTTGTGCTGCTGGAAGGATTTTCCGGTGTTTCAGCGAGGAGATTTCTCTCAAACTGTGAGTTATAGCTGCTAAGAAAATTTTCTGTTGGGTAGGCCAATTTCGGCACCCAGATTGTACTCTGATATTGCTTAATAAGAAAACCCTCAGATAGCTGCACCGGTTTTCCCGCATTGGGTTTTTCCAGGGACATTGGTCCAAAAATAATGGTGTGATGTGGTGTGTTTGTTCTTGTTTCTTTTAGTTGCTGATCTATAATATGTTGAGCATGCACTGGTGTTTATTTTCAATATTTACTTTTTAAATAACTTGTTAAAGGAAAATTAACAAGTAGGTAGGAATAAATCAGAAAAAGTGCATGAAGGGTTTCTAAACTAAGTAAACTTAGAAACTTCAACACTACCTATCATTTACTAGATATGCTAGTTGACGACGACATTGGTGGTATAGTTGACCTAGCGGTTGAGTGCATGCATTCGCTAGGGGAGTTTTAGTCCGCACCAGTGGCCAGTGAGTTTATGGACAGACTCCTTGGGTTCTCTTGGTATGATAGTTGTACATGGGATCACAGGATGATCAACATACTCTGGCAAGAGTTTGTCGGAGGAGCTGGCATTGACGGGCCACCCGAAAGTGCCTTGTATGGGGCTGAGGGTTCTCCCTAGTTATGTGGGGCACAGTGGTCACAGAGGAGCAGCACAGTGGTGGTATCACCACTGGTATATAGGAGGATTCACCTCTCGTGTCTCTTAGGGAGGATTCCGAGGCGGGGCCCATGCATCAGAGTGTATGATGATGTGACAATGGAGGTGGTGATATCGGTAGGGTGTAGGCCGACACATACTCTCATCTTTAAATCATGGCATCTAGTGGTGTGTAGGAGCATACAAGATTGAACAGTGGTTTGCAGGTGATGCACAACAGGTTGTTGGAGGATATCCTTTGGAGAGATCTCTTGATGGAGACAACAAACATATCATTAGGTTGGGCTTACCCAAGATCGATGAGGGCACTAGTGAGCATCTCTCAGACATATCCCATTGGGCTCACACACCTATTCCTCCCTTGTATTGTTCACAACCTTTGAGGAATCAATTGTTCCTTGACACTCTCAGCACGAGCAATAGGGTGTGGGGAGCTCACCTGAGACAGTTGTATGGGATTTAGTGCACTAGGGAAGAGACCTCTGAGTAGTGGAAAATGGTAAGTGTGCGTGTTGGCAAATGTAGGCTTGGGGATGGGTTGATCTTTTGTAGAGATAGCACATGCTCCACCTTTGAGCCCACAATTAGGGAGATGCCTGACACCTTTTGGGTGAGATGTTCTAAGGTGCCTTAGGAGCATATACAACAAGTGGCGGACCTTCCTTACAGACAGATGTTTAGACTCCAGGCAGTATTGGGGATAGTCTTTTGGAGACATGATAACAAGCTGTGGGGTATGGCAGGCACAGGGTAGTTTTGCATATACCAGATTGATTCATGGTGTATGGAGTCTATATACTGAGTGCATGCAGAGACCAGAGACGTGGCATAGGTGGGTTCTAGCAGTCGTCAGGGCTATGCCATAGTAGATCTGGTCATGGGATCTAGGGATTTAGTTGGCTGATAGGACACTCCATTTTGTGATGAGCAGGATCATGGGAGAGGGTGATATAGTTCCCTTAAGTGTGACACATAGGAGATCATTGAGACCTCCATTGTATGGTGTCCCGTTGCTTCTTGGGACCGAGATTGATAGCGGATTGGTAGACATTGACATCATGGAGATGTTTGGGCAGGATGAGCTCGACCTTCGCTGCTATTTTGTCATCAGGGTCTAGGAGGGGAGGATACTGTCTGCGCATGATGGGCAGTCTGTCATAGTCAGAGTAACGTAGCATCAACATGGGGCACTCTTCTGAGACTAGCATGTGAACCGGGTGTCATAGGATTTGGCGGTTCAGCTACCCTCACGGGTGAGCTAGTTTTTACAGGGGGAGATCATTCAGATCTTCCATTGGGTTTTAGTGATTCGCTGATGACATGGGGAACATCACTAGTATGGCAAGATGTTCAGTAGCTAGGAGTGGTTAAGTGGCAAATTTGGGACCTTGGCATTAGCTAGGCCAACTTTTGGAGCAACAACATATTGCTTGAGGACAAACAATTTTTGGTGGGGAGAACTGTAATGTTCCCAATTTTTGTGAGTGCAAAATTCACTAAGGAGTTTTGCCAATTTTTGGTGATATTAAATAAAAAGGAGAAAATATTATTTTGTAAGCGAAAAGTGGAAATTATTATTTTTAATGAAGAATGGCGGCAAAGTAATATTTTATCGAGGAAGGGAGACAAAGTAATATTTTAATGGAGAATGGCGGCAAATTAATATTTTATTGGAGGATGGAGGAAAATTATTATTTTATTGGAGAATGGCAGCAAAATAATATTTTATTGAGAAAGGAGGCAAATGATTATTTTATTTAAAATGGCAGCAAAAGTCTCCTAGTGGGAAATGGGCAATAATAGGGAAAAAGGAGAATCTAGAAGCTAGAAGGAGGCTCAATGGAGAATTATAAATAGCCGAGGGACTCAATTGCAAATCATTCTATTCCTATAATTTCTAATTGATATTGAGAAGAAGCTCAAGCGAGTTTCAAGCAAAAGTCAAAGCTAATTTCGGTGGACTTTGAGTGCCACCTAGTTAGCTCTTGGGGAAGTTCATTTCAGATCTTCCATTGATGTTTATTACAAAGCATCTTCAGCATATGAATCAATTTGTTTGGAGGGACTCCAACATTGTGAGTTTAATTTTGTTGCAGAGGTTTATTGCCATCGTGATTCAGTGCTTGCAGGGCTATATTTTCCTAGTTCAAGGGTTGAATGCAATTATTTCTCCAAGAAGATCGAGTACAAAGTTGTGAAGCCAATTTCAAAGTGATTTCTTTGTGACTCCAGCTCCAAATCTTCAAGGCTGAATATCAGCTCCAAATAGGGATGAGTTGCAGAGGTTTAGGAGGCCAAATTATTTGCATCTCAGTAATAGGCCGAACACTTATGTGATTATTCCAGAAATATATTTCCATTGGGACAAATTTTCTATGTTGTAGCAGACCTCTCAAGAAAGGTGAATCGAACTTATCAGATTGCCAATCACTATCTACAACGGCCAAAAATTCAAGGAGCAGAGGGTGTAGTATTGAAGATTCAAGCATTATTTTGAAGTGGCCAAGTAGTAGTTTGCATGATGATATTGGTACAAAGACAAGCAGGAAGGAAATCGAATTTGTGGGTCTAGAAGCTTCTGATTTGTACGTGTATCAGATCTGGAGTTTTCCTTTGATGTCACACTTTCATAGCTATAGCTACCTTTCTTGAAGTGGCTGAGATGGTTCCTCAAGCGTACCTATACCAGCTAATTCAAGGTCTATTTGTAGAGGTTCCTCCACGCAATTTAGAGAGGGCAAATTGGTCACAAGTATCTTCATTTTCAATTGCTGATAGCTGGTGTAAAAGAGGGAAGAATTCAAACAATAAGGTCACTGTTATATGCATGCTTTAGATCTGAAAATTCTCTTGAGGACGTGTCTAAATATAAACATACCTGTAGCAACTCATTTCGGAGAGGATGAATTGGAGATATGCCTGTAGCAGCCTATGCAAAGAGACCGAATTGACTTAAGGAGTACATTTCCATCAGTCAACGCAAGTTCTGTTAGTAGGTGTTCATTCTAGGTGTTTCCTTTCCATTGGCACTGTAAACCTGATAACTAATTTCAGATTGGAAACCATTCTTCAATTGTCTTGCAAAGCAGTGATTCTGCTCTCAATTATAGATCTGATTTGCCTCAGGATTCACGGCTGTTCTCTCTCAAGTTTGATGCACAAATTATATGATACAATTCTCTATTGTCTATAGAAGTGTTTGCATACAAGTTGTTTTCTGTCAGTTATTTCATTCACTGTGTGGAATATGAAGGCCATGCCATCCTAGTTCATCAATATTCTATCTTTACCGTGTAAATTTCATTATTTTCTGAGTATTTTATGAAACATCAGTTGCTGGTAAGGAGTTGGCTTCACCATTTGTTCGGCATTTTATGCTTACCTTCATTGCCAGAAATAAACTACCCCTACAGCAGTATGTGGTGATGTGTTTTACAGATTATCCAACAGAAAGGGAGCATTAAAACTCAGAAAATTTATTGGCCATTTAGGATCTTTTCCTATTGGGAATATTACAAGTTGAGTTGAAGACCACTGTTAAGGACACTCTTGAAGTCTTGTTGGAGCAACTTCTAGAAGAATTATTGTGCAGACCTTGAAGCCTCTTTGGAGCATTTTTGAAGTCATCATTGGAGTAGCTGTTGAAGAGTTCTTTTTGCAGGCTTGAAGACAGAGTTGGAGCAGACTTGTCAACTCTTATTGAAGATTTGTTGAGCTGATATAGGTCTCTTGTTGGAGCAGACATCCTTGTCTATACTTGGAGTATTATTGAAGACTTCCTTAAAGCATTATTGAAGACATTTTTGAAGCATTTTTTAAGCAAGTATTTCTTGTAAAGTTTTGGTTTGTTGGAGCTTGGAGTTGTTGAGAGGATTGGAGTCCTCATTTTTGACAAAGTTGGAGCTTGGAGTTATTGAGAGGATTGGAGTCCTCAATTTGACCAAGTAGGAGCTTGGATTTGTTCAAGGTTGGAGCCTTGAAAAGGCCAGAGGTTTTGTTGCACAAGTTGTAGCTTGATTTATTGTAGAAGGACTTGAGTCCTCATTATCTTGATAATAAAAAAAATTGTTCAAATTCTTGTGTTCTGGTTTAACTTGTGATAAAAATCTTAATTGACATAATATAACAATTGAAAGAAATATTGATTCACCCCTCTTAGTATTTTCAACATTTTATGCAATTGAATTAAGACTTGTTTGACTTTGAAGGGCTGATCCGCAATACAATCTGAAGCAGTTGTAAGGGGTTTTCTCAGCTGTTGTTGAGGGCCAAGGACAGACCTATATAAGGCCTGTTTTGAGGCTTGTTGAGAAGCTATTGAAGGACAGATTAGGAGCATCTTCAAGGGGAGATCATTTGACAAATTCTGAAGCAAACAATGATAGAGAAGGCATACTTTGGCAATAGACTTGTGTTAACTTTCTCATGAAAGCTAAGGTATGAACCGAAGCATTTATCCTTGTTAATTGTTCATCTTATATTTGAAATATTTAGTGAAGTGTTGTGACAAGAGTTTGGACAGAAGAGTAATAGCAAACCTCCGGCAGTATTTAAGAAGCAGTCCTAAACTTTTGATCTCTGTAAAGTGACAGCTTGACAAAGTTTGTTGATTGAAATTCCATTGTATTCATCTTGTGATTTGAGCACATATCAGCAGAAACAACAGTGAAGTTTCATTTATATATCATTGTAAGTTTCTATCTTCTATTTTCATGGTGGTTGGGTGGTGCAAGGCAGAGATTGAAGTCTCCTTCAGGTTGGAGCCCGAGAACACTTCAGGGTGGTAGGGTGGTGCTAGGGCAAGTGTTGGAATTTCTAAGTCTGACATGTTAGAAACCTTTCATGCACTTTACTGATTTATTCCTACCTACTTGTTCTGTTAATTAACAAGTTATTTACCATGTAAACGCTGGAAATAAATACAAGTACATGCTCAACACATTACAGATCATCAACTGAAGGAAATAGAAACAAGCACACAAGTGACAGCTAATGTCCTAGCAAAAATCCAATGCGGGAAAACCGGTGCAGCTATCTGAGGGTTTGATTTATTAAGCAGTTTCAGATTACAATTTAGGTGCCAAATCCGACTCACCCAACAGAGAAAAATCTCAGCAGTAGTACCTCTCTACTCGGAAGCAGATATTTCGGCTAAAACCCCGGATAAACACTCCGACAGCTCCACAGCTCCAATCTGCACCACGAAACCGCAACGTCAGCCTCTCTCTGGCCTAGCGTTAGCCCAACGTTACTCTGGCTTGGCCTGCGTCAGCCCTCTGGCCCTTTGCGTCACCCATGCTAGCCCTCTGAGGCACTTCGTCAGCCCTCTGGCTCTGTGTGAACCCTTGGCTGCTTCTGCATCCCTCTCTCTGGTTACTATGCTAATCCTCCCGGTGCTATCTTTGCCTCTCTGCTTCTGTATTCACTGCCCCTCAACTGCAACTTTGATCACTCTCTCAACTTTCTCAGCAAACCCAGCCTTAGAAAGTCGAAATCTTGATCTCTTGGTGTGTTCTCCAAGTGACCCTCGAGCCTTCTCTTATACTTTTCTTGTTGACACATCAACGACCGAGATTAAGTCCTTAATCAATGATTAAGATTAGATCTGGCTTGATCTATGAATTTTGGACCATTCTAACGCAGTTTTATATTAATTCACATTAATATTTTATTTTCCCTAAGTTTAGACTTAGGGACTCCATTAAAAATATTAAATATTTTAATATCTTCCAAACTATTTAGAATCTGCCCAAACCATTTCTGGGTATTGGTGATCTCATGTGCTTTAGCCTCTCCACCAATTTTCATGGCTAGAGCACATTTGATGCTACCCCAAATCAACACTCTCTCTTAGCAAGGATTGTGCTTTAGTAATACTCCTCAGTGAGTATCACCCTGATCATCTGGCATCGGTCCGTGCATTGATGCTAGCCCTGTTGCCCATCATTTGCACTGTTGCATCCTGTACTGCTACCCATAGCCTTGCCACTGCCACTGCTGCACCCATACTGCAACTCCCTTTGCATTCGTGTTGCTGCCCATGGCCCTGCCATTGCCACTGCTGCATCTGCACTGCAACCCCTCTCATCATGCTGCATCGTGCTGCCCATAGCACTACCACTGCTAACTGTTGCATTGCAACTCAGTTATTGAGAAGTAAGTAACTGATCTCTCGACTCTGACATCTCCGTCAAGCTAGAAACACTCTTGATGCTGAAGCTCCCTCTGTCACTGACAACTGCTCCCTCTCTGACCTCTGTGCTGCTACGACAACTCTGTGCATCTTGCACTGTTGCACACCTCTGTGCCATCTTGCACTGGTGCAACATTGCCGTGCTTCTTGCACTGTTGCCTCATGTTCTCCTGAGAATCCTGCACTGTAGCTCCCTTTGTCGCTCCATCCGCATCTGTCTCTCCTGACATCCGCCAGTACTGCTACTACTCTTCGGGGCTCCCGTAGCAAGGTTTAATCCAAGAGGCTGGGTACCGCGAGGATCCTGCCCCTCATCGCCTGTAGTCCGTATGACTACAGCTTGATGTCTCCCCACTTACGCTCAAGTGTTGTGTGTGCACTCATGGCACAATCATCGTCTATCTCCACTTCCTTCTCTGCCCTTGTTGGCGCAACCTTGGTCTCGGAGACCTCTCCCTTGCTCTTCTTCCTTGGACACTGGGTCGCATAATAACCCCGCTCCCCATAGTGGAAGCATTTGACTTTGGAGAGGTCCTTCTTCTTCCGTTTCTCTTGCATTCCCTCAGATGTTAGGGCAGCATCTACCTCGTTGATTCTAATCCCCTTGCCACTGCTTCCTACCTTGCTCAACCTTCTGATCTCTTCTTGGCGAAGAGAAGCCCACATTTCCTCCCAATCTGGAAGGGTCGCCCTGCCCAGTGTGCTCTGGACAAACACCTCCCAGTCTTCTAAGACTGCGGTCAGCGCTGTTCTCACCATCGATTCTTGATTCGGCGTGGCCCCTATGGAAGCCAGCTAATCCTGGATCTCCTTCAATCGACCAAGGAAGGGGTCTATCTATTCTCCCCTTTGCATCTGGTATGATCGCAGCCGATTTTCTAGTAACATCCTTCTTTGCACATAAGTATGCTGATACAATTTCTTTAGGGCCTCCCACATCTCATTTGCTGTTTCCTTTTCAGCAATATGTGGTACTACATGATCCTTGACCCCGTCAAGAATGATGCTCTTGGCCCTCGCCATTGCCTCCTCGTACTTGTCGTTATCATCTGGGTCATCTTGGATAGCTATCATCCTCAAGACGAAGTGCTTGACACGATTCCTGTCTAGAACGGATAGGATTCTGGCCTTCTAGACTACGAAGTTTGAGGCTCCGTCCAGTTTATCCTGGTCTCTTACCCAGTTCACTGCCATCTCGCTGCTCCTCTACTTCCCTCCTGGAAGTTTTCGATGTGACTCCTGTTGAGTCTCTCTACTTCCAGTTTGGAAGTTCTCTTCTGGACTCCCTCTAAGTCTCGATTTCGCACCTGGAAATCCTTCTGCCAATGTCAAGTTGCCTCTCTTTGATCGTTTGTGCAACAACAACACTGATCTGGATTTCTTGGCTAGAAATCCGCCTCGGCAACAACTCCCTCTACCTTGGCCTTGCCCTGTTAGGTATTGTTCTGACTACAGTACCCCATCGGCTCCACTTTGCAACTTACCCATAGCCTCCTAAACTCCAACAACCTGAAGGTTAGAGCTCCTAGGCTCTGTGCAATCCCGACACCGACAAATCAACTTCCTCAGCCAACTGTGTCAGCCCTCCTGGCCTCTGCGTGAGCCTGTTTTTGCCTCCCTTAGCCTGTGCGTTGCCTCTTCTTGGTTCGAACTTGATGACACAGGCACTGTGTCACCCCTTCTTTGCTGCTTCTCTGCTAGGAACAACTTCTGTCACTCGGGACAACTATTTTCTGCTATTGCTACTCTGCTCGGCTCATGTCCTCAGTTCTCCTGTGATCTGTAACCACCCTCTGATACCATGTTGGAATTTCTAAGTTTGACATGTTAGAAACCCTTCATGCACTTTACTGATTTATTCCTACCTACTTGTTCTGTTAATTAACAAGTTATTTACCATGTAAATACTGGAAATAAATACAAGTATATGCTCAACACATTACAGATCATCAATTGAAGGAAATAGAAACAAGCACACAAGTGACACTGCTGTTTTTGGACTAATGTCCCTGGAAAAACCCAATGCGGGAAAACCGGTGCAGCTATTTGAGGGTTTGATTTATTAAGCAGTTTCAAAATACAATCTGGGTGCGAAGTCCGGCTCACCAAACAGAGAAAAATCTCGGCAGTAGTACCTCTCTACTCGGAAGCAAATATTCTGGCTGAAACCCTGGATAAGCACTCCGATAGCTCCATAGCTCCAATTTGCCCCACGAAACCCCAACGTCAGCCTCTAGGGACTGCATCAGCCTCTCTCTGGCCTAGCGTTAGCCTAGCGTCACTCTGGCTTGGCTTGCATCAGCCTCTAGAGGCACTGCGTCAGTCCTTTGGCCCTCTGCATTACCCACGCTGGCCCTCTGAGGCACTGCGCAGCTCCTGGCTGGCTCTACGTGAGCCCTGGCTGGCTCTGCGTGAACCCTTGGTTGCTTCTGCATCCCTCTCTCCGGTTATTGTGATGATCGTCCAGGTGCTATCTCTGCCTCTCTGCTCCTGTATTCACTGCCCCTCAGCTGCAACTCTGATCACTCTCTCAACTTTCTCAGCAAACCCAGCCCCAAAAAGGCGAAATCTTGATCTCTTGGTGTGTTCTTCAAGTGACTCTCAAGCCTCCTCTTATACTTTTCTCGTTGACACATCAATGGACGAGATTAAGTCCCTAATCAACGGCTAAGATTAGATCTGGCCTGATCCATGACTTTTGGACCATTCTAACACAGTTATATAGTAATTCACATTAATATTTTATTTTCCCTAAGTTTAGACTTAGGGACTCCATTAAAAATATTAAATATTTTAATATCTCCCAAACTGTTTAGAATCTGCCCAAACCATTTCTGGGTATTGGAGATCTCATGTGCTTTAGCCTCTCCACCAATTTTCATGGCTAGAGCACATCGATGCTACCCCAAATCAACAGCAAGTTGGAGCTTGCAAGGTGTTGGAACATTTTTTTAGTTAGAGCTAATAAAACTAGGGTGTTGGAGCATTCTTCTAGTTGGAGTTGGTAAAAGCAGGGTGTTGGCGCATCCTTTTAGTTGGAGCTGATAAAAGTAGAGGGTTGGAGCCTCCTTCCAGTCGTTGCTAGAGAATCTTGAAAGTTGAACTCCTTGTTGATGTAATTTTCAAGACATATATTAAAAGCATTCAGTGGTTTCTCTCCTAGAAGGGGTTCCACCAATGTTGCACGAAATGCACCCCTTACCCCCCCCCCAAGGATCCAAACCGGGAACCGTGTCCTGTATGGATTCACCTTTTGGAAATTCGAACCGTGGATCCGGTTGAGAAAAACAGTTCTTAGAAATTTGGAACTGTGCTAGCCCAATCCGTTGTTCTAAATTTCCGAACGACGGATACACGACGGATCATGCATGGATTCATACTGATTTCGTCCGGTTCTCCGGCGACCGACCCAAAAACCAATTTTTTTTCTCTAACTTGAGTTGGGAGTGAGTTTAGGTTGAGTTAGGGACATAATAGATGGGGATAAAGCTCATTTCCTCACTCCTGTATTTTTGGAGAGCTTCGAAGAGGAGCTAGGTGCGTGAAGGAGGAGGAGCTTGGAGGAGTAAAGAAGGGCTTCCATCTACAAGAGCTAAAGAGGTAAGTGCAAACCCCAAACTCCCTATTTTTTCTGTTATTGTTGTTTGTATTTTTTCTCCTCCCTCTCTTACTTTTTTTCCATTCTTTCTTCTTGCTCATTTCATTGTAGGTTGTCCATCTATATTCATATTCCAAAATGGTGTTCTTTTGGCTTTTACGTATCATTCCACTTTTGGTTTTCATAATGGCAAGGGAGAATAGGAATAGATGGAAAGAAGAACAAGAGGATAGTGGTCCCCATATGAGTGACCCAATTTATGATGAGGAGGAAGGGTTTGAAGAGGACATTGAAATGCTGGAGGAGAATGCTACGTTGACACCCTTGTGGAATTATGTGATCAAACTTGAAGGGGGGAAAGGTGGTGGAAGCTACAAGTTTTTGTGACCTCATGGTTGTCATGGAGGAAAACCGTATGGTGGTTGATATATCCATGTGAGGAGGCATTTTGTGGGGTGTTGGAAAGTGATCACAAAAAGGCTATCGTGGGGATGCAATTTGCCCTAAAGTTTCAATTGAACAAAGAAGAAAATACATCCAAATAGAGGAGGCTGCACAATAGAAAAATAAGAACAAAAACTCATTCTGAATCAAGTGCAACCTCTAGATTTGGTAGCTCATCTCCTCATGGTACTTTTGCAACCTCTGGAAGTAGAAGAAGAATAGGGGATTTCCTAAATGTTGTTGGGAGGGATGATGTGGGTGGAAAGATAGTCTGGTTTCTTTGTGCTTGCAGTGTACCATTCAATGTGCTTCACTCTCCCTATTGGCATGATATGGTTAAGGTCATCAATGAAGCCCCAAAAGGATACAAGAGCCCCAACTATGAGAAAGCTAGAATAGTGTTATTAGAAAGGGAAAAAGCAAAGGTTCAAAGAGCTTTGACATGTTTTACAAATGAGCGGGTGGATTGTGGGGTATCCATTGTATCAGATGGGTGGACAAATCTTAGAAACCAACATTTGATAAATGTTCATGACTCCTCCATCAATGCAACTTCCCAAAACATTGCAGATTTCATATTGCAATCAATAAAAAATATTGGTCCTAATAATGTGGTTCAAGTGATCACTGATAATGCAACAAATTGTAAGGTAGCAGGAAAAATTATTGAGCGTACTCATCCGCATATCTTTTGGTCCAGGTGCTTGGTGCACACATTAAACCTTTTGATGCATGATATTGTGAAGCATAAAGAATATGGATGGACTAATGAGCTTTACAAGAGAGGGAAGTAACTCATTAAATTCATCACTGGGCATACAAGGGTAAACTACTTTTATGGCACTTACTCCAAGTTGCAGTTGCTTAAACTTGCAAAAACAAGATTTGCAAGTTACTACCTCACCTTTAGGCGGCTAGTGAAGGTGAGACAATATTTAACTAATATGGTGACCTCTGAATCATGGGATGACATTGACATTGATAGAGATGGTACTAATGTAGCCAAGGACACTATTCTTGACAATTTCTTTTGGTCACAGATAAATATGTTTTGCAATTCATTAAACCAATTTATTACATGATCAAGTTTGCAGATTCAAATCGTTCAATAATTGGGAGGTGTATGAGCAAATGGATATCATGTTGGAGCAGAATAAAGACATTCTTGAGCCTAGAGATATCACCTTATACAATTATATTTGTGCAAAGGTGGAAAAACGATGGGATATGCTAAACATCCCATTGCATGCCTTAGCATATGTTCTGACACCAAAATGCTCTCATCCATCATGGCTTTCAACACCAGCACCTGGTGGGGAGCAGGAGAAAACCACACCTAGATCAAGAGGTTCTATTTGGTTATATGAAGGCATTGGATAAATTAGACCTTGATGAGGAGGAGTCTGCCATGCTATGAAAACATTTGAGCAACTATACGCTTAGCACTTGTCCATTTGGGAGCATGCACACAATTAGAGATCGAGAGAATTTATCTTCTCTTATGTGGTGGAACATGCATGGAGGTGCTAGTCCACTTCTACAAACTTTGGCATTGCGGGTGCTATCACAGGTGGTAAACACTTCTTTTGCGGAGAGGTGTTGGAGCTCTTATTCTTTCATCCACTGTGTTAAAGGAACAGGTTAAATTTAGACAGGGTAGAGAGCTTGGTTTATGTTCACTACAACTTGCGATTGTTGTCCCATTACTGTGATGATGCAAAGACTAATAAAGACCTTAAGGTTTGGGACAAAAATCTAGAGGAGCCCAATTTGGAGAATGGAGTGTTGCGATTAGAGCAATTGGAGGATGCTCTTATCTAAGATGATGATGATCGAGTTGATATGCCATCCCCATCTGGTCCCTTGGTTCCCAAGTTCCACGCTTCAACACCAATAACATGGGCTTCATCTTCATCGGTTCCACTGCCACAACTTCCAGAGCCACCATCTTCACCATCTTCTTCATTGCCACCATGTGGGGGCTCACGCCCTGTTCGTGGTGGAAGGAGAAGAGACTAGTAGATATATTCACAATTTACTACTTTTGTCATAGATTAGACTTGTAGTCTTGTTGTGAATTTGAACTTTTTTGTCTTACTCTTCCTATTTCAATGTGTACTTGAGTCTTGGTGGTGGCCAAGTGGCCTATTTTGTAAACACTATTATTTGAATTTTGGACATGACTCATGTTGAGAGTTGCTCACTTGCTAGATAAGTTACTTGAATGTTTGATGATTTTATCTTCTATATGTTTTATGTTTTATGTTTTATGATATGCGTAAAAATTTGGTGTATGTTTGTAATTGCTAGAATCTAGATGGTTGATGCTCGAATAATTAATCATTGATGTACAATGGGATCATGGATGCCATATCTATCTTGATTTATGTAAAAATATGCATGTTTTCATGTCTTCTGTATTTTGAATGTCTTTTTGAATATAAATGCAAAAAAAATATTTATATATATATATATATATATATATAGTAGACGCTTGCTTTCTAGATTTTTGGATTTTTGGGAAATGACGCTTCTGCATCGCTTCGTGCAACATTGGTTTCCATCTAAATATTTCTTGTGTACTGTTCATGTGATGTGATGTGTTGCTGATTATCATATTTGATTTGTGGAATCGATATTTAATACTCTGAAAGTAATTAAAATTAGGGAAAATACTGATTCACCCCTCTCTGTATTTGCAATAGATAGAATTGGCTGAGACAAAGGAAGAAAAAACCGTAGGCTAATTTTCCATTTCCTCTTCACCATCCTTGGCGATTGATAGTTTCTCTAGTAGCCCTTTCACTGCATTATCTGATGACGTCGTGTTAATAAATTCTATTTGCCTCTGGAGTTTTTAAAAAGAGATGCAGTTTCCTTGCTTCTTGGGAGTTTGACATGCAGTCGCAATGGTTTTCCAATGCTGTGCACAGCCTAGCGTTGATTGTTTTTTTCGTTCTTTTTCATCAATAAAAATGAAGGCGACTTTATTCTCTGGTCTTGTTATTGATGCATTTTGATATAACATGAATGAGAAATACATACTACAGGCTAATGCAGTATCTTTTGAAGTTTTTCTGGTCAGTATCTTTTGAAGTTTTTTTCGTCAGATGGTGATTATTGATTAACAAGCTGTTCGTTTTTATGTTGCAGGAAGTGTAGTTGTACAATTTGCGGTACTGTGGTTAAGGGAAAAGATGGATATTACGAGCTATATGACAAATTTTTCTCAAATTTGTATTTAGGGCCGTAGGTAGTTGCAAAGAAAAGTAATATCTTCACACTAAATATGAGTAATGTTAATGGCACTGTAGATGGAATGTCAGCCAACAGTGCCATTGCCATTGCTATAACAGAGGACCAGCATCATGACGTAGATGAATTGCCAGTGGATCTATGTGAGGAACCTTTGTCTATCAGCCACAATTGCTCTAGATGGAACCTGTGGCAAATGCTAGATTCTGTTCTTCCAACTGGTGGCTTTGCTCACTCTTATGGTCTTGAAGCTGCAGTTCAGGCACAGATAGTTCCAAATCCAGAAGCATTAGAAGCATTCGCAGTTAACACATTGGAGAATACCGGGAGCTTACTTCTGCCCTTTGTTTACAGAGCCAACAGATTTCCCAACATAGAAGACTGGATTAAAATTGATCAAATACTGCATGCTACCCTGACTAATGGAGTTGCGAGGAAAGCATCAATTTCCCAAGGATCAGCACTATTGCGGGTGGCATCAACAGCGTTTGTTGAAATTCCAGATCTAAAGCATATGCGAGAGTGTGCTCAAAAGCCAGGTATAGTCCATGTTCATCATGCTTCAGTTTTTGGTATAATCTGTGGTCTTCTGGGATTTGATTCTTTTACTACACAACAAGCATATTTATTTATGACATTGAGAGATTTACTTTCGGCTGCAACAAGGCTTAATTTGATTGGGCCATTAGAGTCAGCGTCCATACAACACCGTATCTTTAAAGTTGCAGATGGAATCTTGAAGAGACACATGAATCATTCAATTGAAGAAGCCAATCAAACAGCCCCCCTGTTGGATACTGTGCAAGGTTGTCATGATTACTTGTTCTCTCGCCTATTTCGTTCTTGAAGTTACCAAAATTGGATTTTAGCATGGAAAAACTTCCTTCAGGTGTTATTGATTCTGGATGAGTTAGAAATTGACTGAGGCATTTCAATTATGTTTTTATTATTTTATGATCTAGTATGAGGGAGATGTGTAATTTTTTCCATGCTCAACATCAAATTGAAAAGATTCAGTATTTATCGTAAATAAAATATTTCAATGTCTATATATCTATATAGAGAGCAATAAAAGTAAAAAAACTCTTATAGTTAAAACATTTCAATAGTGTACTGCTCAGTATGAGAGAGATGTTTATTAATCAATATGAAGTTAACATATATATAAAATCAGCTTAAATCCATTTTAACTCCAAATTATTATGAGTTTAGGGAATCAAATCTTTTGAAGTGATTTTTTTTTATTAAAAAATTGCACCCCAAGAAATTTTTCATTTTTAATTTTCATTTGATATCTTTTGATACAAATAAATCCAAAATTTAAAAGATCTACGAAGTATTGAATATCGTATGAAATTAGTGGTTTGGAAATCATAACATCGTAAGTATAACTAATGATGGGAATTATGCACTACTTCATATGGTCTGCTGCTAGAGGTTTAGATTTCCTAGATGACTATTTTAATCAACCTCCATTATCAACTGTAAGGGGAACTGGTGATATATTTCCAATGCCATTAATAGTTTAGGTCAAAACTTTGGTTGTGACAATGGTATTTTCATATTTTTGTAGGAATGAATAACAGATATTGTAGGAACAACTTAGAAGTTAAGTATTCACCATGGCCAGATCTTAGTAAATAAATATTTGCTGCATGTTTGACTAAATGGATGAGGGACAGCTTTGTACATTATCATAAGTTGTGTAATGCAGTCATTTATTTTCTTTCAACAAAATGAATTTTGCATTTTACCATGATTAAGTACATAAATCCGTGCGTTCTTTTTAGCAGTTTTCTTTGTGTTTTTATAAACTAGCTGTGGTACTCTGTTCCTTTATATTAAATCATATTATGGTACAAGAATTGTAATGCACAACACCAAAAAAATGGTTCTTTTTACTTACCAGTGACATGAAGTAATTTGCTAATGTGTGGACACACTAATGTACTTCGCCTACTTTCCTAGAGTTGCATAGATAAAAGTAGCAAGGGAAATCAATTTAAGCCAAGGTTAAATCCTCCAAGTAATCACATATGCTTAAATCGCAACATGTTTATCTCAGAAAAGTAAACTTTAATGAATTATGTTTTTCTTCAATTTTAGAGCAGCACATATACATTGAGTTTCTATGAAATAAGCTGGGCAGTGAAGTCTCATGTTGGTTGGAAAATTTTTTCATTTAACTGTCAAATAAAGATTAACAATTGATAATCGTCAGAAATTGATTTTGGCTTGTCATTATTCCTTTGCAAGAAAGAAATAAATTTCCAAGATTACTTCCTGCCCCAGGCAAACCTACAGGCAGAAGTGTTCCTGATACATACTAAAATACACTACCTGTATAAGAGATTGATAATGTACTGACAGGAATCTGACAAATATAGAGGACCCACCTTGGTTACCTCTCCTGTTTGCACAATTGCTTCATCAAGGCTTTTTTTAGCTATAGATTAGGCAATAGAAATTAGAACAAAGGAGGGTTGATGCTACCCTTTTGTCTTGACTGGTCTGTGAAGTTCAAGTCTCATACGATCGTTTTTTCTTCCTCTTGGTTTGCCTTCTTTTATTTGGGGATTACAGTCTAGTTGGATTCTTGTACTTCTTTTCCAGCAGATGAGATATATTCCATAATTTTATTCCTGAACCAATTGGACTTTTTCCTGCTTTGAAAACCGGCCCTTGTCATCGCTATAGAATCTGGCTCTGTGTTGGCTGAGATTGAAGTTTTCAGCACTAAACTTGTCTCATTCCTTGTTGGCTCAACCATAATAAGCCAAATTGCATTTTTATCATCTTTTGATATTAAATTCAAGTTTAAACTATTGGAATTTTTTATTCATCCACCATAAAACTTTCTTTGGAGGGGTCTTTCTAGATTGCTTCTTAGGGTGGGAAGAGCCCGTGAACTGCTTGGACAATGTCTGTAATTTCAAGGTGGTGGATTTAAAGGGCTAGTATTTAGAGGCGGTCCTAACCCAAATGGAAAGGCAAAATCAGCAAAACTGTCTTTTGACTATAGTGAACTTGCTTCAGTAGTGCAGTATCAATTACTGCGGGCGAGATATGGGAATCATTTAGAATGACAACCTTTTCCAAAGCATGCAGTTTTCCTTGGCCAAAAACAAAGATTTCACTTTGAGCAACTAGGCACGTGTTTGTTGTTGATTGACTAAATGCAGGAGAATCTGGACTTTTCCTTGTTTGGGAGCAACTAGTTGGGCTGAGCGACCATGGTGATACCCTTGACTAGTATCATTTTAAAGAGTAATAAGCCACTGGAAGGAGTACAAGTATACTCATTTAATCCAATCGGCTTGGAATGAATCTTTTTTTTTAACAAGGTCGGGTATTTTGTATTATAAAAACCAAAGAAAAAAGACTATTACAATAGAGTCCGCAGATTTGGCAGGTAGGAAAGAGATTGGGTACGCAGACCCGATTTCCTCAAGACTGCCTTGATTACAGAAAGTAAATAAGTGCTGGCTATACTGTTTTACAAAATTGCCGCAGAGAAGGCTGAATTTACAAGTCATACGGGGTTTTTTGAGTTAGAGAAAAGTCAGGAATAGGCTCGATGTGAGCATCACTGGCCTTAGTCGAAGCTTCCGCATTAGATCCTTGGGTGATGGCTTTGAGCTGTTCGATGACTTCTTCAAGGTGAGAACAACGTCCTTTGAGATTCTCTATCTCTCCCTTATGCTTTTCGAGCTTTTTCCTTTTGGACCTGCTGTCCGCATCATGATCTTCTTTCAGATCTGTAAGCTGGGAGCGAAGCCTGTTTATCATAAATGTATGTGTTTTGCACATGGTGCAGTCTTTGTTAAACAACCTGTCAATGTTGATGTTAGGGGCTTGGGGAGCTTGCTGGTTTGACTGCTCGGCCATGGAGAAAGAGAAATACGACAAAATCCGAACTGAAAGAGGGGGAGGGATGGAAAGGAGGTGGATGAAAGGAGAGGGCCTCTGCGAAGAAGGACAGCGATGATAGGGGCACGAATGATGAAAAGAGATCAGGCAGCTACATTGACAGAGAGCGCAAGCGAGTTTAGTGGAAGTCTCAGCGAAGGAAAGAGGGGGAGAATTATGTGGGAGGTCCGAGGGAGTGAGGAGAGGGATTTGATGAGATAGGAGGGAAACAGGGGTGGACTTCCACTCTGGGAGAGGAGGAAGGCTGCACAGGGCGACACACAGCAGGTTAGCGAAATTAAGGGAAGCAATAAACAGATCATAAATGAAACACTGAATACCCGAAGACTGAAACCTCTGATGCAGAGCACAAAGGTCCACGATCACACTGGGCTTGGAGGCAGCCTTGATTTCAGATCTGAGAGTTGAGTTCTCCTTGCAAATATCTGTGTGATGCCAGGCTCCAAGCCTGCTATAAATAAAGCTCTGGGGCGAGTCACCGGTCTCTCCTGAAGACTGAGAGGTGAGGAAATCGGCGGTGAAGAAAGCCAGTGCGATCATGATTTCGCTGCTCTTGTTTCTGTTGAGATGATGGCCTCGCGTGTGTCTGCTGACAAGTCTATCTCTGATCAGAGATTGTGGACTAGTTTGAGTGTCCACGTTTGTCCTTATTTGCTAGAGGGGGATGAGTAAGATCGAGGACTGACTTGCTGAGGAATTGGGACTGAAGTTGGCTGCGGGAGTTGTCCTCCAGGAGAAATCGTGATCCATATGGATCTGCCTGATGTGACAGGGGTTGCAGGGGTGCGTGATCCAACTATGGGATGGGTTCTTCATATTCCAGTTCATTTTCTTTGACCAAACCGATTCTTCTACCTGTTGCATAGTTGGCCTGTTCGTCCGCTGCTTTGTTATTTTCTCTGAGGATGTGCTTGAAAGTCACACCTCTGATATTCCTTAAATTCTCACTGATACGAGCTTTAATTCTGTTAAGAGCTGTTTGGCGAAATTCTTTGTCTGAAGACATCGAGGCAATGATGATTGCTGAGTCTCCCATGATCAGAAGGTTCTGAAGGCCCATCTTCCTGGCTATGGAAGATCCAAGGAAGAGGCTATAGGCCTCTGCCTTGTTGTTTGACATAACTCCTAGCCCCCATTGATATTTGACCAGAATTTCTCCCTGTGGGTCTCTGATTATACCTCCTGCCCCAGCTTGGCCTGGGTTGTTCTTTGAGGCACCATCAAAGAACAGGGATGGCCTATTCTGTTTTTGAATCCAAGATTCCACTTCCTGTTTTGTGCCTCTAAGCTTCCAAATTTGGCCTGATTGACTGATGCTTGTCCTCTTGTTAGTGCTGGCTTTGATTTTAAATTTACTCACCCATTCGTTGACCTTTGAGTCTGATTGAGCCGGGTCCATCTGAGTGAAACCATTTGCTTCTATAGTCTCCGAGATAAGAGCCACTGTCTTTGCTATTGTTTTATTTATACAGGCCTTCTTATCATTGAAAATACTGTTGTTTCTGGTGTTCCATATTTGCCAACAGAGATTTGAAGGAATGCTGTTCCAGATTCTGAGGGCATGGTTCTTTCCTTTTTTGATTTGCAGGAAAAGGCTTTTCCAACTCCTTTGAAGATTGGCTATCTGGTTAGGGAGGTCCCCAGAGGATAAGGGATAGGCTATAGAGTTCCAGCATTGGCGGGCAAAGGAGCATTCTATGAATAGGTGACTACAAGTCTCCTCAGCGATTTTGCACAGACAGCAGATGGAGGGACCTTGGATGCCCTTTTTTCTGAGATTTTTTGCAGTGAGGATGTTGCCGTGGAGCAGGGTCCAATTGAACATCTTTACTTTGGGCAAACTGTCAATTCTCCAAACCACTTTATGAAGAGGCCAGTTGTTTGCAGCAGTGGAGTTCTGGAGAGTTTTATACCCATCTTTCACCGTGTAATTACCACCATTGGGGTCCCAAATGAATTTATCTTCACTGGATTTGTTGGTGGGAGCTAAGCCGGAGAGGGAAGTTTTGAGGTCTGCCCAGGAGTTCTCGAGATCAGGGGGAAGGGCCAAAGGTTTCCATCCCTTCCATTCGTTTTGGTTCCATTGAGAGATGTCGAAAAGAGTTCTTTGCTTCGCCTGGTCCAACCATTGTTGGAGGGGTCTGTAGATGAGGAGGGCTCCTCTTCGATCCGTGCCCATAATTCTATCATTCCAGATGTTGGTTTTTTTCCCATTGCCAGGGACTTTTGAGATGAGAGGTTTGGCTTGGGGGAGGGACTTATTGATTAGCTTCCAAACCGGGGTGCTGGGTCTGTCAATGAGGGTTTCCTCCAGGATGTTGCTGTTTGCCCCATTTAGATACTTTTTCTTGATGATTTCAATCCACCATGAGCCTTTGTCATTGATAATCCTCCAAATCAACTTGAACCCCATGGCTAAATTTGTTAATCTAGGGACTCTAATTCCCAGCCCTCCTTTTTCCATGGGGAGAGTAACCTTGCTCCATTTGACAAGACTGAATTTTTTGGTATCCTGCCTTCCTCCTTGCCACAGAAAGCTGCGGATTATCAGTTCCATATGTTTGTGGATGCTTGCTGGGGCCAGAGTGATGGCAAATTGATAAATAGGAAGAGCTGAGAGGACAGACTTTATGAGGATCGATCTACCTGCTAGATTTAGCCAATGCATGCCCCAGCTTTGGAGTTTACTTCTCATATTTTCGATCAGCTTTATCCATATCTGAGATTTGACAGTTTCCCTGGCTAGAGGCAGCCCTAGATATTTGAAGAAAGACCAATTTCCTTGAGCTGGAATTTCCATGATTCTGGAGATTCTCTGAGTGATGTGTCTAGGGACATTCCAGGTGTAGATCATACATTTGCTGTTGTTGAGTTTGCCTCCAGAGGCCTGAAGAAAAAGTTCCAGCACTTCTTTGAACCTTCTGGCCATCAAGCTAGAGGCTCCTCCAATTAGAAGAGTGTCATCTGCAAAGAGGGAGTGGTTGATCCCTTTAGCGCCTCTGACGATATCAATCCCCATGATCTCTCTAGTTTGTCTTTTGTGTTCAAGATGCAAACTTAGGGTCTCAGCCATAATGATAAAGAGGAAAGGGGAGAGAGGGCAGCCTTGTCTCAGTCCCCGAGAGCTCTTGAAGGCAGAGCAGGGTCTCCCATTGATGAGAGGGGCAGTCCAAATGTCTGAGATGCATTCGATGACTCTATTGGAGAAAAAATCAGAGATGCCGAATTTCTTCATGACCGCCTTCAGAAAAGTGTGATTGACTCTGTCAAAGGCATTCGCCATGTCAAGCTTAATGATCATACCCTTTTCATTTCTTGAGATGCTGCTATGAATGGCCTCCTGAATGAGAATCACATTATCCGTTATTTGTCTGCTAGGGACGAATCCTCCCTGGTTTTCTGAGATGATGGAAGGGAGAATGGATTTAAGCCTGTTGGCTAGAATTTTGGAGATGATTTTGTATGAGACGTTGCAGAGGGATATAGGGCGAAATCTATCGAAGGTCTGGGGATTGGGATCTTTTGGGATGAGAGCAAGGTGGGTAGATTTTACGCTGCTGCCCAATTTGCATTTGGAAAAGAAGTTTTTGACCATTCTGATGTAGTCTTTTTTAATAATATCCCAATGCGATTTGAAGAATGCTGCTGTAAAACCATCAGGACCTGGGGCTTTGTCAGGCGGCATGCTTTGGAGAGACCATACGATTTCCTCCATAGTGATATCCTTGTCCAAGTGCGCTTTTTGGTTTTCTGATATTTTATTTTCCAGCGGGCTGAGAAAATCGGGATTTTCGAGGTAGTTAGGCTCTGCTGTTAGGAGAGAGTGGAAGTGCCTGGAGGCGGCATTCTTGATTTCCTCTTGTTCAGAAAAGATCCTACCTTCAACAGAGATTTTGTCAATGTTGTTTGCTGCCCGTCTAAGCTTCAAATTATTGTGAAAAAAGGTAGTATTTTTGTCCCCCGAGTTGAGCCAAAGGCATCTTGATTTTTGCCTTTGCTCCTCTTCCTCCCTGCGATTCTGATTGTAAAGCTCCTTAAGCAGATCGCCTTCCTTGTTCTGGTCTTCCTCCGTGTCTTGAGAGCCCTCTCTGTCAATGTTTAGCTGTTCGAGCTTCTGTTGGATATCGATTTTCTTTCTGTTCTGAAGAGCAGCGTTGTGTCTGGCCCACTGTTTGATGGCCTGTCTGAGATTTTTAATTTTTGATTCCCAAATGAAGTGCGGGATCCCGAAATTTCCATAGCCCACTGCTCCTTAATCAGATCTTTGAAACCTTCGACACTGTCCCAATCCTTGTTGTATTTGAAGGGGATCAAGCCTGGGTAAGATCCGTTATCCAACCTCAACGAGACAGGCTTATGATCTGACATATAACCCAAGATAATTGTGCTTTGTATCCTTTTAAACTCTGCAAGAATTTTGTCTTGTGCCAGGATGCGATCTAGTCTCTCCTTAATGTTATTTTACCCGTCCTTTTATTTGACCAGGTGTAATTTCCATTATGAAGAGGAGTATCGATTAGATTGTGCTCTTGGATAATTTCCTCCAAGGCCTCTCTCGCTGGGTCAGCAAAGAAATTCCCCCCCAGCTTCTCTTGGGCATTTCTGATTAAGTTTAAATCACCCCCCAGAAAAATCTTCTTTCCTTGAGAGTCTCTGAGGTCCGCCGAGATGGAATCCCAGCAGGAGGCCTTCTCTCTGAAATGGGGGGGGGGGCGTAGACATTGTATATTGAGTACTCCTCTGTTTTGATTGCATTTTGGAACTCTGTTCTTATCCACCATCTGTTTTGTTTGTAGTTCTTGAGCTGCCATTTTTTCCTGTTCCAGAGTGTCCCTAGTCCGCCTGATGCTCCTTCTGAGCTTATTGCAGTTCCTTCATAGTTTTTGATTTTTTTTGTGCTATCTTTAAATTCCTGCTCAGTGATTTTGGTTTCCTGGAGTAGGAGGAAGTCCGGTTGCTCTGATTTCACTAGATCACGGACAGTGTTAACTTTTGGGGAGGAGCCCATCCCCCTACAGTTCCAGGAGACCAGGATCATCATTTACTTGACTTTGGGTGGGCCCCGGATTTCTCCTTCAACTTTTCTCCGCTTCCTTTTGTCCTATCTAGAAACGAATCCATTGGTTGTTGGGTCCCTGTGGCCATTTCTTTTGCTGCTGTCTCGTCCCTTATCTCTTTGTTTGTCTTTCTTCCTGCTTTCCTGGGGGGGTCTGTGGAGCCTGTATTCTCTTTTGACTTGTTCCTTGTGAGGATTCTTCCTACAAGAGGAGGGGGAGGGGAGCTCACAGGGGGGAGGAAGGGGTTTCTGGGGGACCTTTTGGAGAGGGAGGGGGGGAGGGAGGGTCTTCGGCTGAGAGGGATTCGAAGGGATAGGAGGAAGAAGGGAAAGAGGGATCAAGTCCAGAAGGGTGAGAGGACGAGGGAGGAGGGTCCGAAGGGGTCTTTTGGGAGGCTTCTGGAGGGGGGTTGGATTTTTTCCTTTTGACAGTTTCCCAAGCTTCTTCTGTGTTCACTGCATTAGTATTTGTTTCTATAGATTTATTTTTGCTACATCTATTTGCGAAATGTCCATATTCATGGCATACCTTGCATTTGAAGAGCAGCTGCTCGTAGTCCACTTGCTGAATGTGAGTCCATTGGTCTACTTTGAGCTTGATAGCTTCTGGGAGTCCTTTCCCGAGGTCGACTTCCACGCAGATCCGGGCGCATGCATGCATGTTCTCCTTGGGCTCTGATCTGTCGATGAATTTTCCCACAGCGTTCCCGATGGCTTTGACCGACTCATCCCCCCAGCAGTGAAGAGGCAGGTGGGGGAGCCGAACCCAGACCGGGACGGCATTGGGGACATCCATCTCGGGGTCAAAGTCCGACGTCCATCTGTTGAGGTAGAGGCCTCTGGTGTCCATGAAATACGGGCCGTTGCGAAAGATCAGGTTGCGGTCCTCCACAGATTCAAAGAGGAAGGTGAAGAAACCCCTGCCACAGAATCTAATCGCAATCTTTCCCTGGACCATCTGGTTCCAGTTTCGTTCGACCCAGCGAAGAACCGTGCGGGGAGATGGCCAAAGGCCCGTAAACTGGCCAACCAGACCCCGTTCAGCTAGAGCAACAGCCGCTCGTCGCGGGAGAGCAGGAGGGAGCGAGACTTCTGGGATTTCATCCAGCTTTTTGACAAATTTTGAGACGGAGGGGCGGATTTTCTCCGAGGCATTCTCTGGGATGAGCGAAGCAAAGGATTTCTCGAGGTCCTCATGATCCTGGCGAGGGGAAGCCATAATGAGAGATCAGAGAAGAACAGAGAGGGGATCAGGAAGAGCGAAGAGGGCAGGAGGCCCAGCGAGAGAACGACGGAAAAAAAGGGGGGCAGGCCCAGCAGCCAGAGCTGCCAGGCGCGGGTCTGCAGAGGTCAGCCCAGCAGCAGAGCTGCCAGGCGCAGCACGCACAGGGGTCCAAGGCGAGGGCTAGGGCGCGGGGGCGCGCAGGCTCAGCAGCGCGGGCATTGTGCTCTCCCTGGTCCCTTTATATTGAGCCGACATATTAATCTCGGCTTGGAATGAATCTTATTGAAACATGGCTCCTGGCATTCTCATAGAAATGGCCAAAATATTAGATCGATCGAATGCATATTTTGAAAGGTGAATGGCTGCAAAGAGCCTCAATGTGAAACAAGCAAAGTGCAAAGATATTCAATCCCATTCTCAGTGTTTATGTATAATCTTTTCAGAAGGTCAAAGGATTTAATCCATACTTTCACTTTGAAATAAAAGCTAAGAGTTAGGCTTTGGGCATCGATTTTTAATTTTTTTTTTCCTTTCTGGTTAAGCGGTAGGGTTTGTGTAAGGCCTTGACTTAGAGTGTCATTAGTAGTGGTAAATTGGAGGGCATGCACAAGCATGCTTAGCAAGCTGCATGGTGAGCTCATACCATGGTAGCCTTGGTGGCCGACTCACGGTGTAGCGTGAGGAGGTGATGAGGGTGTAACAAAGTGGGATCATGGGCAAGCATGTTGGGAGGGATTGAGGGGCATGTCTGGTTGAGTAGGATAAGGTCTGTAATCAATGAGGGTCACACTGTGGGCTTGGTCAAGGACATTGCTATTTGGCAATTCCATAGTTGTGTTTGTTGGATTCGGCGAGTTGACAACAGTGGTGGTAGTGTAATCAAGGATGTGAGGTTTCTTTATGTTAGACACTTAAATTTTAGGGATTGAGTGAATAAATTGTATGTAAATAGAGGAAAATGAATAGTTAGAAAAGGAAAAGACTTTGGAAGATGAATTCCAAAGGTCACACCTCTACGTCATGGTAAATTTTAGGGGCGAATTTTAGCCCAAGCCAAAGGGTGAAATTTAAGGGGTGAATTTTAGCCCAAGCCAAAGGGTGAAATTTAAGGGGTTTTTCATTTTAGAGGGGTGAAATTTTTATAAAACACCCATTTCATATATTTAGCTCGACTTTTATTTAATATATATATATATATATATATATATATATATATATATATATATAGCCCAAAAAAGGCAAAATAAACTATGAAGGACTCATTTGATTTGATTCGTTTCGTTTGGGAAGTTATATTCCATTACAATTGCCCAATTTTATGTTTTTTCTGGTTTTGGAGGTTGTATTTGATCTCGATAAATCAAAGTAAAAATAAAAATAAAGTGGAGGTATGGTAAATAAATAAAATCTCTTTTTATACTTCAAAGATAAAACTTTTTTTTATATTTAGTCCATAACCCTCTTTTTGTTTAAGAGGTTTTATTTAAGTGAACCCTGTGGGCCAAATACCAGGTTTTATTTAAGTGAACCCTGTGGGCCAAATACCATATTTATAAAAGAGGTATGGTAAATTAATAAAAATATAAATAAACAAGAGGTCTGGTAAAGAAATAAAACAGTTTTTTATATTTATTCCACAAGTCACCTTATATTTACGAACACTCAAAAAATATTTAAGTGAAGCCTATGGGCCAAATACCATGGGCCAAATTATTATTAATACCATGCAAAAAATTTATTAAGCCTAATATTAGTATTAACCAAAATATAACCTATTTAAAGAGGGGAATTAAACCAACATAGATCCATCTTTACTCTGGATCTACTAAGCCATGCAAACTAGCATAGAGAAAATATTTGATCCCTCTCGGCTTGGTAAATCAAGAGTAGTGAAGCCTATGGGCCAAATACCATGGGCCAAATTATTATTAATACCATGCAAAAAATTTATTAATCCTAATATTAGTATGGTATTGACCCATGGTATTTACGTGGAATATAACCTATTTAAAGAGGGGAATTAAACCAACATAGATCCATCTTTACTCTGGATCTACTAAGCCATGCACACTAGCATAGAGAAAATATTTGATCCCTCTCGGCTTGGTAAATCAAGAGTTTAGCCAAGAGCAAATAATGGATCTTGTAATTTAATACATGCAAAATTATTAATCCTAAATAGAGTAAAGTAAGTGGATATACCTTTTAAGAGATTATAATACTATTGGAATGCTCAGCTATATTTAATCTCACTTAAATTCAAGAGTTTTAAAAGGATGTAAAATAAAAAAGTAAATAAATATAAAATCAATTATTAATTTTATTAATTTTTATAAATTACTAATAGTAGTTTTTAAGTTCCAGGTTTATGATAACCCATGGTATTGACCCATGGTAATACCATGGTATTCATGCGAACATAGACTATTTAAAGGGGAAA
The DNA here is from genome assembly GCA_000404065.3 of Pinus taeda. NCBI lineage: Eukaryota > Viridiplantae > Streptophyta > Pinopsida > Pinales > Pinaceae > Pinus > Pinus taeda. The sequence continues at coordinate 134,880 of APFE031461220.1, forward strand.
TTCTATCAACTTAGATCCATTTTAATTCCGTCTTAATTTCGGGTGCTGAGAGGGATAAATAAGATGGATATAGGTTGGTTTTTATTATAATGAATATATTAAATAGACTTAGGAAATTATATTGTAAAAAACATTTTAAGGTGAATGGTTAAAGCTACATTTAGTCACTTTACAAAATTCAGTAAAAAATACCAATATCTCCATTAATATTGGTTTTTCTGATTTAACAAAAAAAATTCAAAACAGTGAAACTTTATTACTCTTTCCACATCACCCCCTCGCAGAAGAGAGAGTGGATTCTTAGATTTACCACCATTTTTCAAACGTTCTCAATATGATATCTTCATGAAAAAATTAAGGTATTGATGTTGGATTAGTTGTTTGAAAAATATGCTGGTTTGTACAACCTTTCATCTTTTCTGTTATTCTTAGCTTGTGGTAATGATCTGTAGGGGTTGGGCCACTGCACCATATTGTCCTAAAAGGTGGAGATTGTGCACCGAAAAGGAAATTAATCCACATGTTACAACGCTCTTAAAAAATGCAAGACGTATGAAGGTAGTGAATTATGCTAATAAGCAATTTAGATTGTGAGAGACGTAATTAAATTTTATTATTTAATTGAAGATTTCCAATTAAAATAATAATAAATCTACATCTATATATTTATATATTGATTGGAAGGCTTTTGACAGGTAGTGAATTATGCTAATAAGCAATTTAGATTGGAAGAGACGTAATTAAATTTTATTATTTAATTGAAGATTTCCAATTAAAATAATAATAAATTCACGTTTATATATTTATATATTGATTGGAAGGCTTCTGTCAACGGTCACTTCTTTCCATTAGATCCCGTTCAGGGCTTTGGGATACCTACTATTTTATTATATTATATAGTTGGGGTTTGCTACTTGTTGGCGTGTTGGGGTAAACAAACTTGATGTGTTTTTTTTGATCTCGCAGTTGGAGTCTATGGAATAAGAAAGAAATTTGATAGCTTGACAAAAGTGGTAGAGAAAAGATTAATCTCTCCTACCTTGATAGAACTGGTGGTCAAAATCAACACCTACAAGAACTTTGTTTGTGAAATATTATCAAAACTAATAGAAGGATATGAAAGAGTGTACACTAAGAACTTTAACAAACACGGCCACTGAAACTTGCAACATTGTTTGTAGGAGGAGAAAATTATGTTTATTTTTTCCAAACATGTATGTTAGTATATTACAGTTTAATGAATATGTTTTCCTATTATCATATATGGTTTGATAGTTTAACAAAACATTTGCCAAGACTTCACAATGTTTTATTATTCAGTGAAAGATTTGCCAAGATTTTACAAGATTTTATAATTCAGTGAAAGATTCGCCATGACTTCACAAGATAATATAATCTCATGAGAGATTCGCCATGACTTTACAAGATAATATAATCTCGTGAGAGATTCGCCAAAAAAAATTATATATACATATTATATTATTGATAAAATCGTCTCCCATTTTTCCTATGTATCATGGGGATTCACCCATTTATTATACATATAAATTTAGGGTGGTTTTTAAAATTTTCCCTACTCCATGTTATATAATTATATTCACATCAATGCAATTGCATCAATTCGGGAGGTACTCCTTGGTTGACATGGTATTAGAGCACACCTCCTCATATTAATGCAAGTGCATCAATTTGGGAGTTACTCCTCGGCCTGACAAGTTTAGATATATTTGTTAGCATAAATCCTCTGCCACTTGCCCTCGGTTCAATGTTTGGCTTGCCCCTCTCCCTGTCAGTTCTGCCCACCTGCACCTCATAATTGTTACCTTTGTTCATAGGAACCCTATCTCTCCAATGTGTGCTTGCTTGATAGAATGGTTACCTCTCTCTCAATGAGTTCATTCTCCCCACGCCCAAATTGTCTTCATTTTGGTGTTGATCGTGGCGCAGTGTCGCCGAGACCTAACGACTTAAGAGAACCCCGCCATTGTTGCTTCCAAGAACATTACCCAGAGATAACCAACAACACTGTGAAGCCAAAAATAAAACAAATATCAACACAATGAAATACATGCCAAGAAAATTATGGAACAGACACATCACAAGTTTTGATCACTTATATATTAAATTTGCTAGTTGACTATGGACCTTAGATGTTTCTCCCAACCGTAGACCGTACTTCTCTAGTTTTATTAGCAACAAGCCACCCCCAAGTTGGGGCCATGACTCCATTGACATCAACTTTTTGTGCCAAGTACATTTTTTGTACCAAACATAACAGGGCGAAGGTACCAAACCCAACAACCTTCAACCAGCAGGCTCACATCCCTCATCAACGACTATCTTGACAAGTTAGGGATGTTCTAGAGTCCTAGGGCTCTAGGAGTCCCACTGCCTTCATGGGTCTTCCAGATGCCCTTCCAGGTCTTCACACAACCAGGTACATGTTGCCTCAAAATCTAGCAGGTCTTGTGAGGGTAACTCACAAGTCAAGAACTAGACCAAGGGACAACAATATGAGGTGTGGCCTATTGTCACCATAGGCACCACTTCCTTGACTTTAGTGGAATTTCACCATAAGAGAGGCTTCCCTATACTAGGTCACCTAAAGCATTTATCAAGTACTAGGGATACATGTGACAAAGATAGGCCAAGGAGGGTTGCTCTTCTTGAGAACAAGGCTTAGCTAGCACAATCGGGCAATTGACATCCTCTAAAAGGCCTAATTAAGGAACAATGTAACCTTGGGCTTGAGAATAAGCAAGGTTAATAAGCTCACCTAGGATCGAAAGGCCAAGAAAAGACTTACAATAGGTGTATACTCTAATAATACTTCAATAAGCCTCAGGTTGAAGCCTAGGAAAAACTAGGGGTCTTCCAGGGCACAATTTACCTAGGGCATAAGACATTTGCCCTAAAGTGGAGGAATTAGCCTCTAAAAGAGGTTGATTTTGAGGCATATAACACACAACCAAGTGTTGAATCCCTCCACTAAGGAGTGTTGCAAACCCTAGTTGAAATTTATGCCTTAGCCCTAGCTAGCGACTTTCCTTAAGAGTCTGAAATCTTGGTCAGTGGAAGAAAATGAAATTTAAGGTGAGTTTTCAAGGTAATAAAAAATGTGATCAAGGCAAGTGCCTTGACCTTGGGTGATGGAGTTTATGGGTTGATTAAATTAGGAGAAAACAACTAAACCCCAATAAGGAGTAATGAAATTATGAAACCCTAGGTTTCAAAACCCTAGCTATCACTTTTGTGAGGGGGCAAAGTCAATGGGAGAGATAGTTAAAAGATTCAAATATGATATTGTCATACAAATTCTATAAGTGGGTAATGCATGCAATACTATTACCAAGTTTTCGTAGAATAATTTCCAACAATAACCAGCATATAGAAACCCTAAATAATTAACTATTCAAGACAATAGCCACAAAATATAAAGACTTATCAAATACAAGGTGCACTTACAAGATAGAATGCATGAACAAGTCCTTTATCACTCTGAAATGATGTCTCCAATACCAAAGAATAGCTTCATAAGCAAAAATCCTCAATATATCACATCTCCTCAAGATACAAGGTTCAGTTCAGATAGGCTGAATTCTTTAAGAGGGCCGAATTAGATCACAAGTGATGATGAGAATGAAATGAGCCTAATCCTCTAATTATACGAGGCTTATGTCTCCTAATTTAGCCTACAAAGCCCCTAAAAACAAGTTTAATCATTGAATGAACTTGGGTTACAAGCTATCCCATTAGCTAACAACAAAATTAGCCTAACTAGCCCACACGTGTGAGTTGCTAATTGCTGATGTCATGCCCAGTTATGGCTCAAAATGCCATGTTAAAGAGTGTCGAGGTGTCAAAAGAGTGTGTAAATGCCTGGATGATCGAAAATTTGAAGGTTGGTCCTCAGTTCCACCTCAATATCTCTTGTGGGGTCCCAAGTGCCAGCTGGGGTGCCATCAAGTGGTCTTTATGGGTTTCCAATTATCAGATAAGGCCTCCTCTCTAGTGTTAGGGATTCCTCTAGTGCAACAAACCCTCCCTAGTCTCTCAATGGGAGGCCATCCTCATATGGGCTTTGAATCAACTCCTGACCATTACGTTGTTTCAAGGACAACTTGGTGGCATTTTGGGTCCATTGGTGTCATCCTAAAGAATCCTCGAAACTAGGTCAAGATTGACCAACGTCCTTGGTCCTCGAGGTACTCTGGGCATGTGTCATCTACTAGTGCTGTCAGGAGGTGCCAATCTCTCAATGTTGCACCTGCTTATGCCAATATACTTCTCTGAAGGGCTTGGGTACCTATGGAGTGGGTGCCCAAGGCTTGGATTGTAGTGATCCACCTGACAAAAACAACATGGATTCTAGTGAAAGCAAGTATCCATCAGAGACTAAGACCAATAATGCATCTAAGTGAACCAAACTTGAATGTTTAGGGCATGTTAATACTTCAAACAAAGATCCCTTTCCAAAATCAAGACCAAGTTCTTGCAAAGGTGTTTTCTCTGTCGGTAGGGTTAGCTAATGGTCAACCCTATTAGGTGCTTCAACCCCCATGGGGAAGTGACATTTCCTTGGTCCACCCTTCAATTGATAGATATTAGTGTATTAATGTGGTAATAGAGGGTAAGAGACTTCATGGTCAAGTGTCATGGTCAAAGGGACTAGTTGATGGGGGTGTCCACATTTTGAGTTTATAGATGTGAGTAGGGAGCATTCGTGGATGCATGAGCTACCACCTCGGCTTGATTTTTCACTCCTCTTGTGCATCTTTTACTTCTTGATTATTTCTTGTATTACCACTTATAGTTCAAGGGTAAAAGCTTTCTTTGTATGATGTAGCAGTTAGGGTAAAAGCTTTCTTTGTATGATGTAGCAGTTTTATTGCCCCTTTAGGATGAGTTAGTTTATTGCTCATTGGGGTTGGGACATGCAAGGGTTCCTCTTTGATGTAATGGAGCATCATGTGCTCAAGAACTGGGTGATGGCCATATGAGGGAGGTAGGGCTCATGCTAGGCTTTTGCCCATGTGCTAATCTTTATGTCCCGACCATCTTTTGCATTTTGATTTTCTTTCTTTTATTTCATTGTGGCCACAATATCTTTTTTATTTCCTTTTAGCTGCATCAACCTCTTAGGGCAGAGTTTTCGATCCCTACTCAAGATATGTGAACATATGAGTGCCAAATCCCCAAGAACCAATGATAAGTTGAACCTAAAGAATGGAGGTGAGATATGGGGCTTGTAATGTGGCATGAAAAGTGTAGTATGGTATAGGGAGAATGGAACATGTTATCTCAATCATGGCTTTCCAAGTAGTGCCCCTCTTAAAACCAAAAGGGCCTTAAGGGAGGTCCCATTAGACTAGGGTCAAAGAGAAAAAAATTCCTCCTTTTGGGGTTACCCATTTTGGTGGGTAATAGTACCAAACCCGACAACCTCCAACCAACAGGATTAATTCCCCATCAACCTGCACCAAGGTGGTGCACACCCTCCTATGGACCTGCAGTTCCTCGGGTTGTGCCACCACCTTCCAGGGTGCCTTACTCAGTCGAACGGAAATGTTCCTAGAGTCTTGCTACCCTCATGGGTCTCCAAGTACCCTCTAGGTTCTCATCTAAGGATACCTTTCCATTTTCTCTCTATTTATCTCACTAAATATGGGAAACTCCCTTTTATAGACTTGGTGTCCCCTTTATACTATAATATTATAATATATCTTTATATCATGACACCTTTTTGTCGTGGAGTCTCGGCCCTCGCACTCTTTTATCCCTTGGTTCACAGTAAAATGACAAGTCAGCTAGGCCCATTGGCTTGATCATGATACCGACTCACTAGCCTTAGACTCATAAGTGTGCTTACCCAACGACCTAATATATCTATACATACAAAGGCATGTTGGGGCTCAATAGAATTCCGACTCATTAACCTATTCAACATTCTAGCTCACTAACATGAGTGTCACATGTACAATCACATTTACAGTTTGGGGGTCAAACCAGGGGTGTTACATTCCCCCCCCTTATTTATGCACTGTCCTCAGTGCATTTAGGTGTGCATATGAAATCAGATTACTATTGTACTATTGTTGCCTAACATCCTCGGTCCCTTACTTGCAACCTCAGGTTTGTATAGGAGCATTAAATTTATGTCCAAGTTTAGAATACCTCCATTTTCTTGTCCACTTTATGTACTTATGGAACTTGCAAGTCAAATCCAACATGGCCATCATCACACCTACAAACAATAGAATAGGGAATTAATACATGCAATTAGTAAATCCATGTACGAGTTGATAAAATAATTTAACCGGTAGAGTTAAAAATATATCTTAAGAAGGAGGGGAATCTTCTAGAACTAGGAGTTGTGAGGTTTAGAGAGGCATTGAAACCAATACAACATTCTAGTAGAATTTGTATGGTACCAAATACCTAACATGCTACTCAAACAAACTTTTGTCCATTCTGTTGAACATATAAACAATTTTGCTCTGTAATATCTTTTGGAAATGGTCCCAACTTCCTTGTATCCTTCTTTTTATCAAGAATGCAAACAACTTCATTTTTATAAGACCAAAAGTTTTGAAGTTGTAGTTGGTCCAATAGCTCTTGGACTTACTTGTTGATATCCTCATTCTCCGCTAGAGTCAATTTGTATGGCACCTTATTTTGCAAACTCCAACTTGGAGTCAAGTTAATTTGAATGGAAATTTTCCTTATAGGTAGTAATCCCTTTGAAAGTTCATCTCAAATAAGTTCCTTAAACTTCATTAACAACCCTTTGAACTCTATTGGTATCTCACTTTCAATTTTGATATTTTTGGGCATGAGTGTGAAACAACACTTAGATTTCCTTTCCTCTTGGAAAAGCCCACTTGTTGTACAAATATTTAGTCACTACCATTGCCATAGTTATTGTTGATGTCCCCTTTTCCCTTGAACTGTTGGTTAGCAATGCTTGTGTTGACCTATTCTCCTCTCTTTTTTTTCCACTTCTCTGTCTTTTCTAGACATGGTTATGCTTCTACATCACATTCTTCTGCCTCATGAACTAGGTTGTTTTCTCAACAACTTCTCTTTGGCCTTCAAGGCTGGTTGGCATTCCTTTGTGAGAGAGCCAAAAATTACCATGTGAGTTCATATTTGATAGCACATCGAATGCCACTGATATACCTAGCAACAATCTAATCATATTCATCACTTTGTTTAGATATTGTGAACAACCTTTACAATTCTTCAATATGTTCCTTCACCATCATTTCCTTCTGTTTCATGTTTTTGCAACTTTCTGGACAGATTCAACAAATAGTCAATAGGAAAGTACTTACCCTTCATCTTGGTAATCATCTTGTTCCAAAGCCTAAACTTGTTTTTGTGCTTTCTCTCTGCTTTTGCAATTTCAAATTATCCCACCCATTGATGCATTCCCTTTTAGTGTGGTGCATGCAAACTTCACTCTCTTGGAGTCTTTGATTTGCTTGAATTTGAAGAGCTCCATTTCCTCAACTTAATAGATGAGTTATTCCAGCTTCAAGCTCCCTAATTAGGTAGATGTTTCTATATTTCGTCTACCTCTCAGATCTATTAACCATTGTGTAAGTATTGTCTCTTAAAAACCCAAACCATACATATAGAACGGGAATAATTTACCATTCTAACCTCTTTAGGCACTACAACTATAGTTTCCATCATCAAATATGAAATATTTGACGTTTCAACCATCTGTGTATTTGGTTCACTTGTTACAATCCCAATTGATGTACTAACTGTATGCATAAATAAAAATGCATATGCAATCTATTCAATTCATGCACAACTTGAAGATAATTATATGTACAACATAACAATTAAGTTAATAGTTTTAAGTTATAGACATTAAATTTGATAATTAATTAAGGTACCATTAATACTTTTAAATAGAAGTTAGCATATTGTGACTATTTGATAGTGATTAATTACGTAAGGGTTAATTAATTAATCCATAATTATCTAGGCCTAATTAAAGTTAAAAAAATATGATTAATATTATAAGATTAATATTAACACATTTTAATATTAATTAAGGTTAGTAAAATGGGAATTTGATGCAAGAAGATGGTTTGAGGGTGACTAGTAGTGCATCTTAGTGCTTTCTTAGCCATCGATGGGAAAAGATTTAGTAGATCCATGAGGATCTACTCATTATGAGTAATGATCTTTTACGAGCATAGAAAAGGAAAACTTACACCTATCACTTTATAAACATGTGTGAGCAGAGTAAGAACTGACAAGGCCCTAAGTTGTGCTAATAAGTCTTATGTGTCATGCTGATATTGTGCAGTTCAAAATGGTGAGGATGCGAGGAAATCTAGGTTGAGGAGGGTCGATCCAAGGACCACCTCCTCCAAATAACCCATTACCATCATTGGAGTTGGCTCTTATCTTGCGCTTCCTAGAGGCAATTAATGAGACATTAAGAGGGTGCGAAATAGATGAGGTGGAAGTAGAGAACCCTCCATCAGGGGTAGGCAACCTCAAAGGATCGACAGACTTTGATAAAGGACTGCCAATCAAGGAGATTACTAGGGAGCTCTAGAAGACTAAGCTCCCAAAGTTTGTTGGAGGTTGTTTAGCGAATAGGAAGAACATGATTGGAGGGAATGAGAAGATGTTTCACACTAAGAGAATATACTTCTAATTAAAAGGTTAAGATAACGATATTCCAACTCAAAGATAGTGCCCTGAACTGGTGGGGTAACCTAGAGTGACAACTATACTTCACTCCTGACACAATTACTTGGGAGTTATTTGAGGAAAGATTCAGGAAGAAGTACCTACCAACATATTATGAAGAACAACATGTAGGAGCCTTCCATGCTTTGGTACATGGAAACCACATGGTAGAGGAATATGAGATTAGATTCATGGATTTGGTTAAGTATATCTCCTACATGGATACTGATTAATGGCAAGGAAATTGTTCTGTTTATGGATTGAACCCTAAGATTAGGGCAACGGCCTGGATGTGGAAACCATCCTTACTTGTAGAAGTTGTTGAACAACTCGCTATGTAGAAGAGCACTTAGACTTGAAAGGGGGAAACAAAACCATTTTTCCACAACAACCAAGCTTTGTAGGGAAGGCCCCCTGGACCTTCTCCAGGGGAGGAAGTTCGAGGCCACCACCATATGGAAGCAGGGTTTTACTCTGAACACCGATAATAGGGATTTCAATGGCTACTAGTGCAACATCACCGACAACTTCAGGGACTCGTACAAATCGAGGTCAGAAGTGAGAAGCCACAAGTAGGGGCATGGCTCCAGGTGAAGGAGCTCTTTCCAAAGAACCCACAACATTTCGGTCAGAGTTTACCACACATTACTTGTTGGGGATGTAGGGGACCTCATTACCAACAAAATTATCCTAAGTTACAAACTGGTAACAACCGCAGAGAAGGAAAATCATCAATGGGAGGAGTAGGAAACTACCATAAGATCTATGCACTAGTTGATAACCAACAAGTTGAACACCAATGCGCCATGGTAGAAACCTCAAGTATAATAAACCATGTAAAAGTTAAATTTTGTTCTATAGATAGTTTCATTTCACTAGTTGATTTAGAAAAATGTAGGTTAACAACCAATGAGCACGACGACTTTAAACAAGTCAAAATGGATTCCGACATAAAACAAGCCGTAGGACCTAGTGTTGATCATTGTCTTGTAAACCTCGGGGCATGTACAACTAAGTTGAAGGCATATGTCACAACATTGGGATGTATGATGTAATCATCAGAATGGAATGACTAGAAGCTCATCAAGCTTTGGTAGACTATTTCAAAAAGAAGGTGATCAATTGAGATTTGTGGTGTTAAGAGAGGAGTGTCCCTATGATTCATCTCAATAATGAAGGTAAAACGTTGTCTCCTACAAGGCTATAAACTATATGCGGTCAAGGCTATAAGTGACCATAAGGGACCCTCCCTAAATCAACACCCAATTTTGTTAGAGTTTGAGGACATTTTCCCCAAGGAATTTCCAGGATTACTCACAGTGAGGGAGATCAATTTCATAAGTGGCATAAAATCTAGTGCAAAACCAATATCCATGACACCCTACAAGATGATGACTCTAGAACTTTGTGAGTTACTAATGCAATTAAAAGAGCTATTAGACTTGGGAGTTATTACACCGAGTATTTCACCTTAAGGTGCGTCAATGTTTTTTGTTAAGAAGAAGGATGGTTCCTTAAGATTGTGCATAGATTATAGGGGCTTGAATCAAGCCACAATAAAGAATAGTTACCTGATACCCATAATAGATGGCATCCTCAACCAAATTAAGGGAGCAACCATTTTCTTGAAAATCGATCTGCGATCCAGATACCAACAATTGATGATTAAGGAAGGTGACATCCCAAAAATTGCCTTGGGCACTATGAGTTCATAGTAGTACCATTTTGTTTGACCAATGCACCAACAATGGTCATAAGTCTCATCAATGGCGTGTTCCAGAAGTATTTGGACCAATTTATGCAAGTCCTTTTGGACGATATTCTCGTGCATTCCAAGAATTAAAAAGAGCATGAAGAGCACCTAAGGGTTGTATTGACATGCTTAAGGGAAAACTATTTGTATGGAAAGCTATCGAAATATTATTTCTTTCAGAAGAAAATTCATTATCTTAGGCACATCATTTTAGGTGAAGGGATTTTAGTTGGCCCAGAAAAGGTAAATGCCATAATGGATTGGCCAATACCAAAATATGCTCATGAGGTGTGTAGCTTCATGGGGCTAGTGGATTATTATCGAAGATTCGTGGAAGGGTTTTCGAATATTGTGAAACCCATCACCACATTACAACGAAAAAGGGGTTAGGTATGAATGAACAAATTAATTTGACACTACAGTCATTGAACTAAAGAGATTATTAACTGATACACCAATCCTTTGAGTGCCTGACATGGAATAGGACTTCATTGTTTATACAGATGCTTCAAAGTAGGGATTGGGAGCAGGGTTGATGCAAGAAGGCGGGGTAATAGCTTATGCATCAAGTAAGTTGAAGAAACATGAAGAGTTGTATTCTACCGATGACTTAGAATTAGCAGCATTGATGCTAGCTTTGAAACTATGGAGACACTACCTCATTGGGAGAAGCTTTGAGTTAAGAACTAGTCATGAGAGAGAAGCACCTCTTCACTCAGAGAGATCTGAATGCTAGGTATAGGTCGTGGAGTGAATTCATGGGTGAGTATGATTTTTGGATTTTGTACATTAAGGAAAAAGAGAATGTGGTGGTCGATGTACTAAGTAGGAGGCCACATACTGTTAGGGTCCCACCCTAACCCGCTTATCTATGTAATGGGACCACGTCATAGTCAAGAGTCAATAAAGCCCATATTAATAATTGTAAGTGGTTAATCCGCAATTAATAACGGAACCACAGTTAGTTGCAAATGGGCCGTAGTATTAGTAATACGCGGTATTGGCCCGTGGTATTGCACGTAGGAGTCATATATAAAGGATAGAAACTCCCTGCGAGGGGCATCGTGTCTTATTTTGTAATCGAGCTCTGCTCTACTGGAGGTTGCCCCCTCGAAGAGGCAAGTGAACATTACTCTCTGAATAATAAAATCATTGCTATTCTGTGTTTTGGGTCTCTTTTCTTCGCCTATTCTATATTGGGTATCATTTGCAGGTTAAGAGCATAACAAGTGGTATCAGAGCACTTTCCAGGGCCGGTGGTATCTCCATTTAGTAGCATTTTTTTTTGGCTCGAGACGTGTTCCGGCGTCTTTAAACCACGGGATCTGTCGTTGAGCGCATAAATATGCGGATTTGGGGAGGCATGCACGCAGGAAATACAAGAGGTGGTCACGTCTGTTGGACTCCCTTGTAACCCCTGTGGGTACCCCTTCGAGTAGTAGCGCATTAGATAGAACCGCGCACGGACTGTCTTCCACGTACCCTCTGGGTATATCGGAAGCCCCATAGGCTCCCTGAAAACCTCGCCATAGATAAACCAGCGACTGTCTTGCGGCTACAGTACACC
>APFE031461220.1:151384-168765 GCA_000404065.3 Pinus taeda
ATTAGATAGATGGTATTAGTAATACACGGTATTGGCCCATGGTATTGCACGTAGGAGTCATATATAAAGGATAGAAACTCCATGCGAGGGGCATCGTGTCTTATTTTGTAATCGAGCTCTGCTCTAGTGGAGGTTGCCCCCTCGAAGAGGCAAGTGAACATTACTCTCTAAATAATAAAATCATTGCTATTCTGTGTTTTGGGTCTCTTTTCTTCGCATATTCTGTATTTGGGTATCATTTGCAGGTTAAGAGCATAACACATACCTTCTCCTTCCTTCCCTTGAGGGTCAATTTGAGGGAGTGTGTGTTGGAGAAACTCTTTGAAGATAGTTGGTATCTGAAGGTTACATCAACACTCCAAAGTGGGAAGCAGATAGAACCAAAGTTTGAGGGCTACATCCTTGAACCAGGTGGATTTTTGAGATTTCAAGGGAGAATGTATATCCCTAAGGAAGGGTGTATATGAAGAACCATCCTCGAAGAGTCACATAGAACACTCTACTATGCACATCCTAGCGTGAAGAAAATGTATGCAGACATGAATAAACTCTTCTTTTGGGCAGACATGAAGCATGACGTAGTCTAGTTTGTCGCCAAGTGTCTTGAATGTCAATGAGTGAAGGTTGATCATCACCACCTAGCAGGACTCCTACAACCATATGACATCCCTATGTCGAAATGGGAGGTCATTTCCATGGATTTCGTTGTGGGTTTACCACTCACTTAAAAAAGGCATAATGCTATATTGATTGTAGTTGATAAATTGACCAAAAGTACCCATTTCATCCTAGTGAGATACACATGATGTTACGAATGTGGCACAAGTTTTTATAAGCGAAGTTATCTGGATACATGGATTACCCACAAAAATCATTTATGATAGAGAATCTGGCTTTACATCTAGATTTTGGATTAGTTTGCAGTAAGTGTTAGGGACTTAGTTGAACTTGAGAATTGCACATCATCCGGAAACAGACGAGCAGACTGAAAGAGTAAATCAGGTTATGGAAGACATGCTTAGAATGTATGTCATGGATAATCAAACTCGGTGGGAAAGGTGGCCTATGATAACATTACCATAGTTCAATGAGGATGCCTCCTTATCAAGCAATATATTGGAGGCCATGCAAGACACCATTGAGTTGGGAAAGGTTGGAGGACAGAGTAATAGTTGGGCCAAAATTGGTTTAAGAAATGGAGGAACGGGTAAGACATATTTGAAAAAGGTTAAAGGAAACACAAGTTAGGAAGAAGAGTTATGTTGATGCACATAGGACGAATTGAAGTTATGAAGTAGGGAACCAAGTTTTTATTTGTATTTGACCCAACAAAAACATTATTTGGTTTGGGAAAAAGACAAAGCTATCACCTTGATTTATAGGCCTTTTAGAATCAAAGGGAAAATTGGACCAATTTCCTATCGTCTTATACTGCCACCCCATTTTGTAATGGTCCAAATTGAATTTTACAGCTAATAACAGACACATGAACTAGGCTATAGCAAATAAAATCATAAACACACATGCACCATAAAAAACAACAAGAAGTTGAGCAAATAAGCTGAGTCATTTGGTTAAATTATGAGTTGTAAGGAGTACGTATAACAAGGAACAAGTGCACTTGGGCTTGCAAAGAAAACTGGAGCAAACCCAAGTGGAGGAAATGACCCCAAAAGCTAGGAAACTTTGGCCCAATATCCTTCTGCGTAGACCTCGAAATTGGCAAATGCTATTGCACTAAATGTTGAGAATTACCCTCTATGATGCCCGGAATCGCTTGAAAATGTAGTTGTTTCTTCTCCCAAAAATAGTCATCCAAACCCAGAAAGGAATCTGCCCCAAACTAACCACCCGGAAAACCCACAAAATGGTGCAATTACCGGCTAAATAATAAAATGTATTGTTGGAAAAAAAGGGGATTTCTGGCCCAAATACTGCTTGGAAAATTCTACAAATTTAACCCTGGACTCATCTCAACAAACCCACAAAAACCCAAAAAGGGTTTTGGCTAATTCTAACCTTCTAAAATGGCTCTATTTTGGCCCTACGCCCTCCTGAGCAAGATTATGCCCCCAGTGATTAAAACTATTGAAATCCTCCTTGTTTCTCCTCAATCTGCAATAAGAATGACAAAGGATGTTTTCCTGGATGTTGGAGAGAAGTCTCACATCAAATCCTGGCACAAGATAATTGAAATCAACTCCACATAAAGTTGTCCAGTGACCCCCTACGTAGGCGCTAGGAAGATAAATTCATTCCTCTCAAAGACAATAGTATCCAGCCTCGAAATTCTCCACAAAGCTTAGGCTTCCCCTGGAGCACCTTATCTAAATTTCTCCCAGCAAACACCCTCTGGAAAATAACTAAAATAAGTGGCACCAGTTCCTCTACTATGTCCTTGTTGGAGCACGAAATCGCTGAGGGGAGTGGCTGAAACATGCTTCCAAATTTCCACAAGCCTCCCTTCAAATGAAGAAACAAATTTTACCTCCCTAGGGTGGCACTCAAAGTCCATCAAAATAAGGGTGAGTTCTCCCCTTGGAGAACTCTCTGTTAAATAGCACTTGTGACCCAATTGAACAACTTGAGCAACAATACGTAAATGTCAAATTTTCAAAAGTGCCAATTGTTGCCCCCAACCTTCTATTTATAATTGTTGCCTTACTTTTCCTTATGGGTCCCTCCAAATATTTCGAGCTCCCTTCACTAGAAATTTGATTTTCTCCCAAGTGGTGCGTATTTCTTATGGGTGTGGCTCCCACATTCCACTAGAAAAATAATTTTCTATTTCTCCTAAGTCCCATACACCAAAAATATCTCCAATGCTCAAGTTACAAAATTGTGTTACGATTAGCACCTCCTCAATAAACTCCATTAACTCCCTCATATGAAAAAACAAAATTGGGGACATTACAGTCCTCCCCACCAAAAATAGCTTGTCCCCAAGCAATGCCTGAACTAGCGCCCTCTCTGACTGTGAATCCCCACTGTCACTGCAAACTTCACCAAGGTCCCAAATGTGCTATTAGATCATCCCTAATCTTTGTACTATCTTATAGTAAATGAGTTCCTCGATACCAGGATCCCAATCCAACTTGATCAATGTGAAGCACCTGTTTCTCCACTCACCATCCTGCTAGATATAGGCGTTGGAAGCCCTTTGTCTACTTCCAATATGAAGATCATCTTGAACGCCGTAAAACTTTGTCCAAATCCTCATGAAGCTTCCCTACCGAGTAGTCCATCTCATGTTACCTAATTTTGGGCCCCTGAAGACAACCCACTCCCTTTGTGAATGAAATATCCACTGCATGAGCTCCTCTTGAAATCCCTCGGCTGGCCAACTTTCCATGCTGATGAAGTCCCCCACACCATCAACGAATCATTGAAACCTGATGGAAGATATGGATGAACCTCCCCGATAGAAATTAGCTCACCCCTACAGGTAGATGAATTGCTAAGTACTATGACGCTAGGGTCCCATCTCCATCGCAACAAGAAATTGTCTTGCTAACTCCGCGACACCCTGGTCATCACTGACTGCCTAACATGCTCATACCATAGCCTCCTCTCCCATAGCTCTTAGCCATAATCTATTGGATGATTGAGGCTAGGCTCAACTTGCCAAAGCGACTCAGCAGTGCCAACACCTACCACTCCATGGCAGGCCCTAATCCTTAGCAACTATCTGCCTCACCCTATGGTGAGGGCTTGAGTGATCCCCATGTGTCTTCTTGTGAATGAATCAGTTCGTCTATTATCCTGACCATGCTCATTGAGGAGTGGAGTATCCCACCAATCCATTGGATCCCTGGATCCCATAACCATACTAGAGGTCCACAACCTCCAATCCTCACTGCCTGTTGTTGTGCTATGTTGCTAGTTGTTGGGAACCCTCTGTGCTCTGTCTCTGTCTCCTGTAGGTATCCAATAGGTAGACACTGAGCATCAAGAACCTATGTCGCAAATAACCAATTGCTTTGCGCCTGCCAAATCACACAACAATATCTTCTATTAGAGATCCTGATGATGTGCATGGGTATTGTCGTAAGCCAAGGCATCATCCTGCCAACAAGGACTACCATCCCTCCACCTCATTCTCACCTAACACCTCGAGTTGTCTAGCTAAAATAGCGATATGCAACTCCCTCATGGTTGCCTCCCCAAGTGTGAGCCTAGTGGTGGAACATATTCTACCTCGACAATCAACCATGCCATCCTTAAGCCTGTATCCATCAACTCGTGCACCTACCAAGTGTCTCAACTGGAGAGTCTCCTCCTGGCTCGTGACAAGTGGTGTCTCATCCAACTGCCTAGAGTGAGCCTCCCATGCCCTGTTTCTCGAATGGAGAGTGTCAAGGGGCAACAACCAACCACTCTGCAACTGTAAGAAACACTAGATGATGATGGCTGGGTATGTCCCAAAGGGTATGATCAAGAATATGTCAGAATACTCAAGAGTAATCTTGTGAACGACCTTCTCTCCACCTCAGATCTATTGATAACCACTTCGAAGCCCTGTCTCCACTAAACATGGTGTGCCCAGATGCTCAACAATGTCCTCAACGATCCCAGGTGAGTTGCATCCAATGGTACACCTAATGTCCCTGTCCATAGGCCTCCTTGGAGGCAATGCTCCAAGAGCCCGTTGTGCCGCACCATACATCACTGCATACCACCAAGCAACACCGCACTCCTTGACATGTCAGTGTATGTCGCAACTTGTTCGTGTATGCCACTGGACACCCTAGGCTATGGCTATACCATCTTGTACCGTCTTGTGTCCCGCCCGTGTCAGTTCACCTGTCACTCCTCGCATGTACTCAATGTGATGTGAGGCACTCCCACTCCACAATGCAATCCAACATACTACGACACACCCCCATGTGTCTCCATGCCCATCTGAAGACCACTGCTCCACACTAGATGATCCTACCCATCCCTGAATGTGATGGCCTAAAGTTGTGTCCATATGCGTTGACCCGCATCCAACCTGTATCTTCACCTCCACTGTCACATCACTATGCTTTTTGATGAGGGGACCTCCCCTCCAAATCCTCCCTGAGGGGCCCAAGAAGTGAATCTCTCTAGGTACCAGTAGTGATTCCACCACTGCTCTGCTCCTCTGTGTGCTTTGTGCCCTACACAAGTGTGAGGAATCCCCAACTCCATACAAGGCATTGTCTATTGGCTTGCCAATGCCACCTCCTCCAACAAACTCCTGCCATAGTATGTTGATCATCCTGTGATCCCATGCACAACCGTCATACCAAGACAACCCAAGTAGTCTGCCCATAAGCTAGTTGGCCACTGGTGCTGACCAAAAATCCCTTAGAGAATGTGCATGCTCCGCTGCTAGGTCAACTATACCATCCAGGTTGTAGTCAACTGGTATACCTATGAAATGATAAGTGGTCCCTCCTAGATCCCAATGCTAGTCGAGGCTTCCAACATCCCCAGTGCCTAGAAACTCCTGCTGAGCTCCACTTGGGTTCACTACCATCTCCATAGCTCACTCCATCGGGTATCAACTCAGAATATCTCGCCATCCAACCCTAAGAGAGGGATTGAATGCACAAATGATCTGAAAATGTGGTACTTAGGCTTCTTGTCTAACTTACAAGGACCTCTCCCACTTCCAAAGCTTAAATATTCCCAAGTCTTATTGATTAACCAATGTGGAATTGATAATATGCTTGAATTTAAATTGTTTATGTGCCTTTAAAATTATGTTGTTTGTGTTGATATGTAAATACATATGACAGTAGACAAATGCAGCGATAAGAAAACACATAAGACAACAATTTAATATGGAGTTCACCCAAAACTCTTGAGCTACGTCTCATTGAGCTCTATTCAACTCCACTAGGCTCTCTAGGATTATGTCAAGTCCTTTTTACAAGCTCTTGGCTCAACTCCACTGTTTTACACAGAAACAGTGGGCTCAGAACACCATCTCTCCCTGGCTCTGAAGCTCTTCAACTTTCTATCTCTAGGCTGTCACTCTCGGCCTTTGCGTGCCTCTGTGATTCGCTTGACCTCCAAGACATCCTCGGCAACCTTCCAGTGACCTTTTGCAGCTCTGCTTTCAGCTTTCTCTGGCTGATTCTGCTAGCTTCTTCCTCCTGTGCTCTCAATCTTGCTCTCTGGCTCTTTTGAGGCATCTTCTCGGCTTTTTGGCTTCCCTGGCCGTTTCTCTGCGATTCATTGTCCCTCTGTGGCTCTGTCGCTTCAAAATGTATCATTTCCTGTAAAAACGCCTGCTGCAGCATGGCATGATGATTAGGAGCGGTTACAGAAGGAATCAGGGCGGTTGCATAGGCGAAAATCTGAAAAATGGAGAGAATCCTATTACATAAAGAATGCCTGCAAAAACACTATTGAGCGTGATTTGCGGACTTGAAATCCCATTCAATCGCCCCTAAATCCCTGTCGGGTCCGCCATTAGGTGTCATATCACATCGCATTAGTGTATTGGGAAAAATCCCAAATACATGGGAAAACCTTCAAAAGCCCAACAAAATTCGTCCTATCGGACTTCAAATTATATATGAAATTGCCCTAAAATCACATCAGGTCTGCCTTTGGCTGCTATCGCAATCCCCAGCATCAATCTATGGGATCCCCGATCCAACGGTCCATATGCAATTTTGGGTGGCTTAAGGGTGTGGAGGTTACCCGCCCGAAAAGGTGGTTTTCCTCTCTCCTTCACCAGCCATGCGTCGTTCGTTGTATGGGATCGAGCAGAGTCGGCCGAATACCATTTACCGCTTGAGGCCCGCTCGAAATCCTCCTTACGGAACTCAAGTTTCATTAAACGCACCTTTATTTCCCCTTCGGGTCCGGCTGTATCACTTTGGGGGCTTTTTCCTCTCTGTTTCGGTTTTTACACCGAAAAGCGCTATTACACAGGAAAGTCCCTTTTTCCAGACCTCAAATATTATGATGTCGGGTTTATAAAACCCATCGGGTCCGGTGATCGCATGTGCATGTGCTATCGCCCCTTTTATCGTTGTGATACGATGTTGCGATGTGATATATTGCAATCGCTCATCACATAGCCCCGGGGGTCTGTCCCTTGTATTATGCCATCACTGATGCCGATCTGCTGATCGGCGATCGCAATGTTGCATTAGCCCGGGTCCTTTCCTCATATCATGCGCATGTGCCTGCCCCCGACCTGATATGTCGGGGATCAACAATTGGGGATTTCTTCCCATTTTCACTTAAGTCCACTCTTTTGGTCCCTTCCGATGTGATTTCCCTTTTTAAGGGTTTTTGCCCATTTTAGGAGATTTTGCCTCTTTTTCCAAAGAACCAAGGGCATCTTTTTCTGCAATAACTTCTACATCTTAAGTCAATTTTTGCCCATTCGAGTTGCAGTAGATTCAAAATGAGACAATCTCTGCAATTGGTCTATTTCTAGGAACTTCCTTGGACTTTCATTTTCCTCTGTGAGGAACACTTAGACTTAGGAGTCTATCCAAAATCCATTTTGGATCACGCCTTCCCACTAAAAGAACTTTTGGTCTCCAAAAGACTGATATAATGATTTGAACAATACCTAAGAGTAACAACACCCTCTTCTTTCAGCCTCCCTACACTTGCCTTGCATAGTGCCTCTGAACCAAAGTCTCTAACCACTTCCCTTCCTGGATGGGTTGGTCTTCCTGGGAAGAACTGTCTTCCTCCTTGCCTTCCTGCAGAACTCCTGCTGAAATGGTCATAGAAGGTAGTTTGA
Source organism: Pinus taeda (assembly GCA_000404065.3). Lineage (NCBI taxonomy): Eukaryota > Viridiplantae > Streptophyta > Pinopsida > Pinales > Pinaceae > Pinus > Pinus taeda. The sequence continues at coordinate 159,126 of APFE031461220.1, forward strand.
ACTTCTCTGCCTTGATCGTTGATCCAAGGTGGCTCAAACAAATGTGAAGTACACCCTCTCCACAAAACTTTCATTTGTACTTGTTTGACAAGCTGTCAACAACAACTGTTAACAACAACAAAAATATAGACAATAACTGGATGGCCTAACCTCCTGCTTCAACAAAAGAAACAGATTTTCACATCTTGTGAACACCTCCATGTCTTACATCTGCATACAAATGATGGACTAGACAATAAGCCCACAAAACATGCCTTTAAAACAAATGACCCTTCAAGTCAAGCATGTAGAAAAAGACCATTAGGACTCTTTAAAAAAAAATGAAACACCATCATTATCTCCATCTTGGAGACCAAGTCAACTTCTCCCAAGTCAACATTACATCAAATGCATGTCAAAGCAATCAACCCTACAAGTTAATTACACATACTTGTTCAAAACAAGGAAAACATCAACATCCCTATGTCCCTGCACATCATGCTCATGCATGCATTTCATCCTTCAACTTCCACTTAAGTACATTGTATTTTCAAAGCTGAAATGAAATATAATGTTGCAGCAATAAAGTGAGTCTCCTACTCAACTTTTCCATTCACCTTCTTGGTAAGAACCTGCAACTTACATCTCATTAACAAAGAAATGCAAATAGATGCATCAAGAGACATGAAACCTTAATTGGATAAGAACTCTAGCCATTTCTCACCAATCCCTTTCAAAGGTACTACCTTTGTTTGCACATTAGCATCAACATGTGAATCATCCTGGGACACATCATCCATGGAATCTTCCTTTCCATTTCTGCCATCTTCTCTTTCCACTTTCTTCAGCTTTTGTGGAAGCATTGCTGGATTCAGAGTCCAACATCTTTCAGTAAGATGCCCTTGCTTATGGCAATAAGTGTAACACATGTGCATCCTCTTGACAGCATGATTGGCCTTGTCCAATGGACCTTTGGATTCTTGCTTCCTTTCCTTCAAAAGTTTCCTGTATGTGGCCATTCTCTTCCAACATTTAGAAACATGATGGTTATCCAAACCACAAAAGGAACATGCAATTCTTTTCCATTTCTATGTGGAAATTTATCATGCTTTACATTATCAAAAGGAAGATGATTAGAACCAGATTTATACCTGCCTTTTTCACCTTTATTCCGTTCATAAGCAAATGAAGAAGTGGCTCCCTTTGGAACACCATCAATCTCTTCAGGGCTGTTAGAGTTTCCACAACTCTTTGGTTCAAGTGTGTGCTTCTAAACACCTGCATCCTGCGAATGGTGTTTCAAGCCAATGCATCCCTCCTGAATACAATCTTCACACTCTGCAATGCAACTCCTTCTTGGAGTTATTTCAATGGCCTTCATGGTAGCTTTGGAACTCTCTCCATAAGACTGTCCATAGCCAAGACCCAAATACTTAGGCCTTTCCTGAACCATTATTGGCTCAACAATTCCTTGTGCATGCTTACCCAATCCTTTTCCTTCATAGCCCATCTTAGACATTATCTTGGAACCTATGCCTCTAGTATGTTTTTCAAAAGAACCAATATAAGCATTCTTAGAAGAATTTGAAGACAAACTGGAATGTTCTTCAAGCTAATACTTGACCAAGGCTTATTTGGCAATAAAGAGTTGTGACTCCAACTCATGCATCCTTTTCAGGTTCATATTTGCAATATGAAGTTGCCTCTCCATTTCTTGCAATTTATCAGAAAGCAACTGCTTCTCTTCCTCCACGGAATTCAACTGCTCTCTAAGTATGCTTCTCTTCCTTCCATCCTCATACATTTATCTCACCATATCCATCATGGTGGACAAGTCTTCCTTCATGTCTTCATCAAAGAGTCTTGTGATGAAGGAGGAATTTGAGGACTCACTTGTAGAAGTTTTCATTATCAAAATGCATAAAATAACTTCAAATAATATTAACAAAGAGCTTATTCAGCAACCTCTTGCAACAAACCTCTTGTGCTTCAAGGACTGCCTTGAGGTCCTTTGGTATAGAAGAATGCCTTTAGCCCTTCTTTCTCCTTGTCCTTCCTGGATTGAGCTATCAATAGCTTTCCCTTCACCTTTGCAAACTCAGAAAATAGTCAGCCTACAACAAGCATACAACCAGCCTCTTGTTGTTTAAACACCTTTTAGACAAGTAGTCTTTGCTTTGTCAATCAAGCATTCTGATATAACCTTCTTTGAAGGTGAGGTTAATCAATCTCAAGCTTTGATACCACCTGATCTGAAAATGGGGCACTTAGGCTTCTTATCTAACTTACAAGGACCTGTCCCACTTCCAAAGCTTAAATATTCCCAAGTCTTATTGATTAACCAATGCAGAATTGATAATATGCTTGAAAATATAGGTGTATGCTTATGTTTGTTTTAAACTGTTTATGTGCCTTTAAAATTCTGTTGTTTGTGATGATATGTAAATACATATGACAATAGACAAATGTAGTAATAAGCAAACACATAAGACAACAATTTAATATGGAGTTCACCCAAAACTCTTGGGCTACGTCTCCTTGAGCTCTAGTCAACTCCACTAGGCTCTCTGGGATTATGGCAAGTCCTTTTTACAAGCTCTTGGCTCAACTCCATTGTTTTACACAAAAACAATGGGCTCATAACACCATCTCTCCCTGGCTCTGAAGCTCTTCGGCTTTTTGGCTCTAAGCTCTCGCTCTTGACCTCTGCATGCCTGTGTGATTCACTTTACCTCCACGCGATCTTCGACAACCTTCCAGTGACCTTTTGCAGCTTTTTTTCAGCTTTCTCTGGCTCCTTCTGCTAGCTTCTTCCTCTTGTGCTCTCAATCATGCTCTCTGGCTCTTTTGAGGCATCTTCCCGACTTTTTGGCTTCCCTGGTCGTTTCTCTGCGATCCATTGTCCCTCTGTGGCTTTGTTGCTTCAAAATGCATCATTGCCTATAAAAACGCCTACTACAGCATGGCATGATGATCAGGAGCAATTACAGAAGGAATTGAGGTCGTTGCATAGGCGAAAATCCGAAAAATGGAGAGAATCCTATTACACAGAGAATGTCTGCAAAAACATTATCGAGCGTGATTTGCGGACTTGAAATCCCATTCAATCGCCCCTAAATCCCTATCGGGTCTACCATTAGGTGTCATATTGCATCACATTAGTGTATTGGGCAAAATCCCAATTACACGGGAAAACCTTCAAAAACCTGACAAAATTCGTCCTATCGAACTTTAAATTATATTTGAGATTTCCCTAAAATCGCATTAGGTCCACCTTTGGCTTCTATCACAATCCCCACAGTCGATCTACGGGATCCCCGATCCAATGTCCATATGCGATTTCGGGTGGCTTAAGGGTGCGGAGGTTACCCACCCAAAAAGGTGGTTTTCCTCTCTCCTCCGCAAGCCACGCGTCGTTCGCTGTATGGGATCGGGTGGAGCTGGCCCAATACCATTTATCGCTTGAGGCCCACCCGAAATCCTGCTTACAGAACTCAAGTTTCATTAATCGCGCCTTTATTTCCCCTTCGGGTCCGACTGTATCGCTTTCGGGGCTTTTTCCTTTGTATTTTGGTTTTTACATTGAAATGTGCTATTACACGGGAAAGTCCCTTTTTTAGGAACTCAAATATTATGATGTCGGGTTTATAAAACCGATCGGGTCTGGTGATCACATGTGCATGTACTATTGCCCCTTTTATCGTTGTGATACAAGTTGTGATGCTATATATCACAATCGCTCGTCGCATATCCCGGGGGTCTGTCCCTTGTATTATGCCATCGCCGATGCTAATCCGCCGATCGCAATGTCGTATCGGCCCGGGTCCTTTCCTCGTATCATGCACATGTGCCTGGCTCTAACCCGATATGTCAGGGATCGGCAATCGGGGGTTTCTTCCCCTTTTTGCTTAAGTCCACCCTTTTGGTCCCTTCCGATGCGATTTCCCTTTTTAAGGGTTTTTTGCCCATTTTAGGGGATTTTGCCTCTTTTTACAAAGAACCAAGGGCATCTTCTTTTTGTGATAACTTCTGCATCCTAAGTTCATTTTTTCCTATTCGAGTTGTAGTAGATTCAAAATGAGACAATCTCTGCAATGGGGCTATTTCTAGGAACCTCCTTGGACTTTCATTTTCCTCTGTGAGGAACACTTAGACTTAGGAGTCTATCCAAAATCCATTTGGATCAACAAACTCCCACAAATAGAACAACCCCAACATGCAGATGTTGCACCCTATGCAACTCAGGTCATGTCATCTTGCTATCTTGGTGAAACATGAAATCTGACTAGGTAGCTTTGTCTCTCTCTCTCTCCAATGGGCAAAGGTAATCTAACAGTGTTGGCAACGCCATCTATGTATTTCTGAAGAGGGTTGCTTTAACACTCCAACGTGCACTCTAGCTGCACCACTAGGGAATCCAACCGCTCCCCAACCTGAGTCAATTTGGTCATGGACTTGACATAAACCAATCTCATGCCCTCTAGCTCCTTGTTCTATTGTATAATAGCCTCTCGCAATGAGGCAACCTTCCTTTTTAATGCTAGAAGGTCATCCTTAAATTGATGGAATTATCATGGGCATCTATCACATGTAAACTTGATCATAACTCCGAATACCTTAGCAATTTTCGTCTTCTCGTCCATGGGTGGCACCTCCTCAACATATGGCTCTATGGGTGTAGGCACTCTCCTCTCCACCAAGGTGTCAACAGGGGCTATCAAAGAGGTCTCTAATAATGGTGACTCTTGCGCCCCACTGGGTATAGCGATGTGCTCCTCACCATCCGGCCCTCAACATCATGCTCAACCTCCTCATCCTCGAGCTCCTGATATCTAAAGCCAGGTCTCCACCAAAAAAATCGCCTCCTGGTCTCACCCTCTAACTGTCCCTGGCCTGTCTGCTCCTCTTGAGGAGATCTAGTGTCCTGAGTTTGTTGACTTACCTGACATGGTGTAGATGGTTGCACCCCCACGGTTTGTGTACCTCTAGTGTCTTTGTTGAATGGATGAAGATGGTTCTGGTCCATGACCCTCCTCAATTGGGTCAACCTCTCATAATTTCAACAAATTCCACCCCAGAATTCCTGCATACTGAATTTCCCTAGAGCCATGGGTTTGTCTATGGTTTCACCAGTCACTGTGCCTACATACCCAAATCCTCCACGATCTTACTAATTTCCCATAGTTGGGCCAATATCATGCTTTGATACCACCATAATGTTCCAAAATGAATTTTACAGCTAATAACAAACACATGAACTAGGTTATAGCAAATAAAATCATAAACATGCAAGCACCATCAAAAACACCAAGAAGTTGGGCAAATAAGCTGAGCCATTTGATTAAATTATGAGTTGTAAGGAGTACATATAGTAAGGAACAAGTGCACCTGGGCTTGCAAAGAAAACTGGAGCAAACCCTATTGGAGGAAATGACCCCAAGAGCTAGGGAACTTTGGTCCAATATCCTTCTGCACAGACCCTGAAATTGGCAGTTGTTGCTACACTAATAGTGTTGAGAATGACCCTATATGATGCCCAGAATCGACTAAAAATGCAGTTGTAGCTTCTCCCAAAAATAGTCATCCAAACCCAAAAATGAATCTGCCCCAAACCAACCACCCGGAAAACCCACAAAATGGTGCAATTACCGGCTAAATAATAAAACATACTATTGGACAAAAAGGGGATTTATGGCCTAAATACTACTCGAAAAATTCTGTAAATTTAACCCCTGACTCCTCTCAACAAACCCACAAAAACCTAGAAAGGATTTTGGCTAATTCCGACCTTCCAAAATTTCTCTATTTTGGCACTATGCCCTCCTAAGCAAGACTTTGTCCCCCAATGATGAAATCTATTGAAATACTCATTGTTTCTCCTCAATCTGTAATAGGAATGATAAAGGAAGTTTTCTCGGATGTTGGGGAGAAGTCTCACATCAAATCTCGGCACAAGATAGCTGCAATCAACTCCACATAGACGTTGTCCAATGGCCCCCTATGCAGGCCCTAGGAAGATACATTTGTTTCTCTCAAAGGCAACAAACTCTAGCTTCGAAATTCTCCACAAAGCTTAGTCTTCCCCTGGAGCACCTTCTCTAAATTTCTACCAGCAAACACCCCTTGGGAAATATCTGAAATAAGTGGCACAAGTTCCTCTATTGCATCCTCCCTTGAGCACACAATAGCTGAAGGGAATGGCTGAAAGATGCTCCCAGAATTCCATAAGCCTCCCTTCAAATGTAGCAGAAAAATTTACCTCCGTAGTGTGGCACTCAAAGTCCGCCGAATGAGTTCTCCCCTTGGAGAACTATGTGCTAAACAACACTTGTGACCTAGCTGAACAACTTGAGCAACAATATGTAAATGTCAAATTGTCAAAAGTGCCAATTGTTTCCCCCAACCTTCTATTTATAATTGATGCCTTACTTTTCCTTGTGGGTCCCTCCAAATATTTCGACCTCCCTTCACTAACAATTCAATTTTCTCCCAAGTGGTGTGTATTTCTTGTGGGTGTGGCTCCCACATTCCACTAGCAAATTATTTTTCTATTTCTCCTTAGTCTCATACGCCAAAAATGTCTCCAATGCTCAAGTTACAAAATTTTGTTATGCTTAGCACCTCCCCAATAAACTCCATTAACTCTCTCAGATGAAAAATAAAAATTGGGGACATTACACATTTACATAAAACTCATGATGTTTTCATGTATTTGTTCTTCGAATTTTTGTTTCTAATGAATCTCACATACTTGATTGGAGGGAAATTGCAGGTCTTGGATGTGGGAATTGAAATGGTTGAACCATTACACATATTGGACCATAGGGTTCTACAACTTTGACATCGCTTGGTGGACCAGGGTAATATCCATTGTGACAAGTATAGCCCAAGATCAATTACTAGGGAGGATGTGGAGACTATACATTATGATTGCCCCTCACTTTTTGACCATTAGTGAAGCTCGTTTTGAACTAGACAACTACCTACGCTGAGGCTCTATTTGTATTTTCATGTTGTTTTATTTATGATCGCTATGTAATTTTGATGCATTTCTATTGGCTAGATGAAATTACTTATATAAAACACTTGATGGATTAGGTTTGTTGATTAAAGTATTTGGTGTATGACTTATTTGATGTATTATTAACCTGATGTATGGCTTACTTGGTTATGATTTATGTAGTGTATGACTTATTAGAGTTATGATTTGTTTGATATATGGCTTATTTGGATATGATTAATCTAGTGAATGACTTATCATAGTTATGATTTATCTAATGTAATATTATTTCCAATATGTTGATATTAATTATAAAAATTGGGTACGTGGATACCCGACTTAATAACATGATGATTATGGCCATGATAACTTGTTTATATATATTTTATTGTTATGTATATTCATGGATGAGAACTAACCTGCAAAGTTGGAAAGAATTATATGATAGCCAAGATCCAGGCTAGTGACTAGGGGATGCTGAGACATTTGATGAGGAATGGTATGATGTACATTGTTCTATTACATTTTATATCTACTTGATATGCACTATTATGACATGGGTAAAGTGTTGATCACATGTGACATGATTGCTCGACTAGATTGTGCAATGAAAAGTATGATAATGAGAACTTGAAGGAGGAGAAGAAGGAGAGGCATTTTTTGAATCACCTTCATCTTTAACTTTTCTCAATGAGCTACCCTCTTCAAGTTTCTTCCAATCCCGATACATTTATTCAACCAAGGGTTTCATCGCCATGAAAGCTTCATGGATGTCTATCTTTGATTCAAAAGGATTTTGTGCTCCCTTATGTGATGGCATCTCTCTTCTTTGAGTAAAGCTCCTCGATCCAATTTCTAGATTGCATTCAACAAGCATTCCTTCACCTTGCTTGGATTTTCTCCTATTTATCATGCATAACCACAAACCAACATCAAATTGCTTTGATACCAACTTGATTTGGGATCGTTAAAATGACTTGGTTCATTAAAATGTTCAAGTGTGAATGAATTCAAATTAAATCACCATTAAGCTTAAATCAAACATGAATAACTTTAAATGAAGTTGCAATTAAATACATATAGAAGATCGAGAAGAAAAGATAAAACAAGGAAGACAAATAACTGATAATGGAGTTCGTCCACTATGGACTATGTCTCTAGATTTTGCCTCCAAAATGACACCAAAACCCTCCTTTCGGTCACTATAAAATCAAGCTCTAACACACTTTGTTTACAAAATGAACATGGACTCAAAACCAAGCTTAATAACTCCCTGCTTTAGAAAGATTTAAAACCACACTCTTGTGGCATATTGGCAATTTCTTTTGTTTATATAGCATAGGGGTCCACAGCCCCAAGGCCAAACCCGCGGAGGTTGCAGTGCCTCTGTGGTAATCACATATATTAATAGTGTGCTTTGTTATAACTAAAACTCGACTATGTTGATTAATTTATTATAGCCAACTATACCATTATATATCATAACAATATAATATACAGGTGTTCACAATGTTAGAAAATTATATATTACGGAGCAATAAAACACATAAAATATTGCAGAAATATAAACACAGAAAACGCATAAAACAAGAGAGACAGAGATATACGTGGTTCACCTAGTTTGGGCTATGTCCATGGAGAAACAACCAGTCATTCTTATATTATATTATCCAACAAACTGAAGAGATACAACCTACAACGGATCCGCTACAACTCCCTCTTCGCTCTCAATCTCCTCCCTTTTCCTCACTCAGAATATAGATATACATATACGCAATACAATTCCATCATATATAGTGAGGGGTTGCCTTCTAAGGCAAAAAACCCTAAATTAAACATAACTTCTACCATCAGATCTCCGCCTAATGAACAACAAATATTGACTATGAAATTACAACATTTTACAAGGCAATTTTGCATCTCTTCTTAGCTTCGGGGGTGCTGCCCCCGAAACCCCCCGCCAGGGGGGGATCCCCAAAGGTTGCAACCATCGCCCCTTGGACCCCCCCTGTAGTGACTATTTTACGGGCGACAACAAACTAGGGTCCAATGCGGCGATACCTTTGAATATAGAAGATAATCAGGCTCCACACTGATCCGGATTTAAACTGGAACGCAACAAATTACAGAGATAACCATATACACAAATATGCAGCGGAAATAATACTTCATTTCATTAATGGAAAATACTGAAATATGCTTACAATCAGAAATGGAAATAAACTAGATAGGGCGATGGTAGCTTATCTCTGAGAAGAGATGTGTTGGCTACATGCCTCTAAACTGACTTACAATGAGGCTCGAAGGCCTATTTATTGTTGAGAAACAATGAAAAACCCTTAACATTCCAAAACCTAACCCTAGGAGATGAAACGCCAAACTGTGGGCCCCGTTTGGGGGTAAGTTGGTACATCAACTTCCCGGGCTCGTAACTTTAGCATATGATCTCCGTTTGATGCGTACAATAGCTCATTAGAAAGATCTATTCGAGCACTATCATTGTTGGAACGGCAACACCGGTCCATGTTCCATGGACCCGTGTTGCCCTTGGATTCCCAAAAAACGTCGTTTAGGGCCTCAAAACGGCTCCGGAAGTTCGGGACCCGAAAAACTGCTAAAAATAGTAAGTTGTGCTACAATTAAGGAAACTGAAAATGCTGA
>APFE031461222.1:2602-66539 GCA_000404065.3 Pinus taeda
AATATTTTATTCTACTTTAAAAACAAATATCTTCACTTTAAAAAAATAAATCGCGCATCACCTTCATCTTAAATGGGACAACAAACCTCTTAAAAAAACCTACCCTATCACTAAAATAAAAAATACTCCAATCATTAAAAAAATTGCAATCCATTATTATGCACTTGTGCAATAAAATAATTAGCCCCTAAAATAATTGTAAGCAGGGAAGTTGTTCACATAAATCCTATAAACGTTATTTGGGAAAAGTCAATGCAAACCAACAAAATCGTACACAACAAATACAACACTAAATTAAATAATAATACAAAAGTTACTATGGACACCATATAAGCCAGCGGAGAAATTGTTAACATGATGGATCGATTTATAAATGGAGGTTATAAAATTGATAAATACATGATTTATTGTGGAAAAGACATAAAATATATAGTCACAGTGTATATTCACAAAAACGGAGGGGAGAAACAAGTCGATAATTTTTTTTCACTTTCTTTCCCAAAATTAATTTTGTAAACTATATAACAAAAAATTCACTTTGTAAATATCATAAGTAAGGGCTTAAATTGTAATTGTGATTCATGAATAATGATTAAATTATATGATGGATTTGTAGACTATGTATAGAAGAATAAGAAATAGAAGACAAAAGATAGAAGTTAGAGATTAATCGAGAGATTCATAGAGATATTATGAAGATAGGTATAGAGATGAATTGAACTGAATATCTAATTAAGATATGGTTGCTATTATATAAAGAAACCAATTGTATAATAATAAATACATGTATGGTTGTTATTATATAAGGGGACCAATTGTATAATACAAACACATGCAAGAATAATTGGCTAACAGAATTTCTCATTCGAAGGTTGTTTAAGCATAATTTACTGGTGTCCTTTGCATTTGTAAATGATTGTGTATGTTTGTTGTTGGCTAATAAAACCAACATTTGGTATCAAATCCAAAGGAGGAAGAGATATCATTTACTTGACATTTGTGAGAGAGGTTTACCCTATCACCGTGGAGAACAACCATAAGTCTGAAGGATGTAAGAAGGGAACATTGTGAGGAGGATACATGTTTTGAGAAGAATAATTTAGAGAAGTGGAGTAATATAAAGGGATGATTAGATCAAAATAGGAAACATGACTTTGAAAAGTAATCGAAGAAGGGAAATATATTTATGTCGAGTTTTACCATGTCTTGAATTGTTAATGGAACTTGTTGTATCTCCAAGAGACAACCTTCGATTTCTTCAAGGCCAGTGCCTGGGCACATCTAAACTAGTGTGTCTCAAATGATTTACAGGATACTGGAGACAACACTTATGATCTACAGATACATATGTATATAGGATATAGGTTGGTTCATTAATCCAAAGAAATAAAACATGGATTTTTGTTACTTCTTCAAACGTTCAGATCTCAGAAATAAGCATAAAAAGAGTGCAGGCCAAGAGCTTCAAAGTTTTACAGCTAATAATATTTTGGCAAAGCGTGTTAGAGAGGAAAAGAGAGAAGAGTATCTCATCACATAGAGCATAAGGCTTCAAGACTTCTATATTTAACACATAGAGCTTGAGACCTGAAAGATTTCCATGATTATTTGGGCTACAAGTAGAAATAATGAATGAAAGGGTAATGGGAATGAGATTTTGGGGGTTAATCAAAATCCCTTTTCCTAAAGAAATTGATCTTGAGGCCAGTGGGTTATGGCCCACAAAGCCTATCGAGAGCGTTATATAAGGACTTCAATCTCTAAAATGGACCATTTAACATATATCATAGCCTTATTACCTAATCGGGCTTTTAAACTATAGCAGAAGCTTTACATATATGAATTCAAGCCTAAAAAGGTTGACCCACACATATATCAGAATACATGGGAACAAGAAAACCCTGCTCTGGAATACATAACATGGACATCAAAATCTTTAGGGTTGCATTTATAATCATCGTCGGGTCCGCGCTGTTATCGATCCACAACAATGCTCTGATGCCGACATCTGACTGCCGACACCCCCGATTGTCGATTGAGCTTTCCAGCGATATCACTATCACTCATTCCATTGTCGCGGTCCTTTGGCCTTACCAACATGCCATCGTCGATTGCATTAGGGCCATCGATCTAGACTCAAGATCTGACGGTTGTCGCTTCATCGCATTGTCTCAGTTGCATTATTACAAGGGCCACTCCGATTAGTTTAATTCGCCAACTTGATGTACCTCCCAGACCCGATAAAAGTATAAGGTAGGTTTTATGAACTTTCAAGTCTGGATTCTCGAATCCGACTGTGGGTTTGTGCAGTTTCTTAGTATAATGGGGTTTTTCACTTGTGGGTCCAAATTACACTAGATTTGCCTTAATCTTTGATAGATTTTTACAATAAAATCCCAGTTACTCTGCAACTCTCCTTAACACATAGAGCTCCTATAAACACGAGATCTTTGGATAGCCATTGATCTTACTGTGATCAATGGTCGACCAGCATGCATTTACAATTGGGATTTCAATCCTCTCGCACACATATATAACAGAAGTGAAAGACTTAATACACAGACATGTAGAAACCCACAAAACACATATTTATTATATACAGTACAACTAAGGAATTTCAGCCTTAACATGGGTTCTTCCCCGACTACATCAGTCTAAGCACTGATTACACAATCTATTCATGTTACTCTGTGTTCCCTCTCTCTAAACACACATGTTCATGATACATATATTTATATAGAAAATATTGTTGGATCGGATCTCGGAAAGGATCCAATCATATCCCCTAATGAAAGCCCTTAAAGCTCTTGGTACATGCATGCATACAACAGATGGAAGATTACATTTCGATCAAATATTTGAGACTTATCGCTTCCATCTTTAAATCTGTTTTAAAACATATTTCTTCCTTGTTTTGCTCCCTTGGTCCACGCTGTCCTCTCTTTGCTTCACTTCGGATTCCTCTTTGATTAAAGGTGCTGGATGCTCCTACATCATAATTCCAAGGCACAAAAATTTATGACCTCCTGTTCATATGCTTCTCCTTGTTCTTAGCAATTCTACCCACTGCATTCTTCAGTGGAACTACCTTCATGATATTTGTGAGTTGCAACTAAATCTTTGCAGTAACAGTCTTCCCCTGCTACATGATACCTCACCAAGCTTTCTCCTGAGCTTAGTCCTTTGGCATCCTTCAGGTTCCCTCCTCTGGAACCATATGAGCACTCCTTGCTCTAGGTTTGTTGCAATCTTCTCACCTTCGGCTCTCGTTCTCTGTACGACAGTAAGACCACAAACTCTCCAGCTTTAAGCAACTCTATCTCCTACTCCTTCTTTCTCTCTAGAATCCTTCTCCTTGTAAGAAAACTTTCCCTACTCCTGCATGCAAAATCTTCTTCTGCTCTGATAGCAAATGATGGGAATGAGATTTTGGGGGTTAATCAAAATCCCTTTCGCTAAAGAAATTGATCTTGAGGCCAGTGGGTTATGGCCCACAAAGCTTATCGGAAGCATTATATAAGGACTTCAAACTTTAAAATGGACCATTTAACATATATCGAAGCCTTATTACCCAATTGGGCTTTTAAACTATATCAAAAGCTTTTCAAAAGCTTTACATATATGCATTCAAGCCTAAAAAGGCCGACCCACACATATATCAGAATACATGAGAACAAGAAAACCCCGCTCCATAATACATAACCAGACTTCAAATTCCTTAGGGCTGCATTTGTAATCATTGTCAGGTCTGCACTGTTATTTCTCCACGACAATGCTCTTATACCAACATCTGACTACCGACACCCCCAATTGCAGATTAAGCTTTTCGGTGATATCACTATCGCACTATCACAATCGCTCATTCCATTTCCGCGGTCCTTCGACATTACCAACATGCGATTCCTGATCACACCAGGGCCGTCGATCTAGACTCAAGATCCAACGGTTGTCGCTTCATCGCATAGTTGCAGTCGCATTGTTACAAGGGCCATTCTGATTAGTTTAATTCGCTGATTGAATTTACCTCCCGGACCCTATAAAAGTATAAGGCAGGTTTTATGAACTTTCAAGTCCAGATTCTCGGTTCTGACTGTGGGTTTGGGCAGTTTCTTAGTATAATGGGGTTTTCTGCTTGCGAGCCCAAACTACACTAGATTTGCCTTAATCTTTGATGGATTTTTACAATAAAATCCCTGTTACTCCACCACTCTCCTTAACACAGAGCTCCTATAAACACGAGATATTTAGATTGCCATTGATCCTATCATAATCGATGATCGACCAGTATGAATTTACAATTGGGATTTCAATCCTCTCGCACACATATATATCAGAAGTGAAAGACTTAATACATAGGCATGTAGAAACCTGCAAAACACATATTTATTATATACATTATAGCTAAGGCATTTCAGCCTTAACATGGGTTCTTCCCTGACTACATCAGTCTAAGTACTGATTACACAATCTATTCATGTCACTCTATGTTCCCTCTCTCTGAACGCGCAAGTTCATGATACATATATTTATATAGAAAATATTGTTGGATCAGATCATGAAAAGAATCTAATCATATCCCCTAACAAAATCCTTTAAAGCTTTCGGTACATTCATGAATACAACACATGACATATTAAATATAGATAAAGTCTTTAAGACTTATTGCTTCCATCTTTAAATCTATTGTAAAACATATTTTTTCCTTTTTTTCTCCCTTGGTCCACATTGTGCTCTCTTTGCTCTGCTTTAGATTCCTCTTTGATTAAAGGTGTTGGATATTCCTGCATCAAAGGGGAGTTGAGAGCTATGATTCATGTGTTGCATATTTAAAGATCTAATCTCAATATTCCTCACATGCATATACATAAAAAAAATTTAGACAAATTAATTTGTGAAACGGTTACAAGCATTTGCATTAACATATAGATACTAGTGAATCTGTGAAGGAGCTTGAAACACGTCTAGCAACAATAATTACATGAATTCATGGAAGAAGCATGGACATAAACATGAGTAAGCAAATGGGAACACATACTCTAATCCTTTGAAGAGGGAATCCTCATTGTTTCCTTGATATTCTGAAAGATCTGCATTACAAAGGAGATATAGTCTGAAAATATAACATGCAGTGTTTTTTATCCGGATTTAAAAAGGAACGTAGCAAATTACAGAGATAACAACAAATATAGAGATACACAGAAATAATACTTCATTTCATTAATGTAAAATACTGAAATATGCTTACAAACAGAAATGGAGATAAACTAGCTCGGGCGATGTAGCTTATATCTAAGGAGAGATGTGGTAGCTACATGCCTCTGAATTGTCTTATAATGAGGCTTGAAGGCCTATTTATTGTTGAGAAAAAATGGAAAACCCTAAACATCCAAAACCTTAACCTTAGATGATGAAGCACCAAACTATGGGCCCCGTTTTGGGTAAATTGGTACATCAACTTCCCGGGGTTCTAACATTGGCATCCGATCTCCATTTGACACACACAATACCTTGTTAGAAATATCTATCCGAGGAATACAACTTTTGGATGAGAATCATAACAGAATTGATCCATGTTGCTCCCAATTTTCCCAAAAAATGTTGTTTAGGGCCTCAAAATGGCTCTGAAAGTTCAAGACCCGAAAAAATGCCAAAAATAGTAAATTGTGCTACAAATAAGGGAACTGAAAAACTAAAAGAAACAATGGTAGGGGTCCAAGTTGAATTGGTGAGTGGCCACCAATATCCACTTGGATCATTCCTACCCCCTTAGGAAGCAATGGTCCCCATTACGTTTAGTTCCTCCATGAGATGAGGAAAATTCTACTAAACTTGGTCCCTGGTGAGCCATTTGCCATGGTGAAGAAGTTGGCTTGATTTGAAAACTCGATATAGTCGGACCTTCTGCTGGCGAGTGTGTTTGATCTGCGTGTCCATGATCCGATCAGTTGTAGATTTTTTCATGCAATCTGGATTTAACTCTATTGGTGTGAGTTGTTCTGCAATGTCGGATGTGTTTATTAATGGTGGAAAGTATGACCAAAGGCAACCCACATTGAACACTGGGTGCAGGCCAAGCAATGGGGGAATGCTGAGCTCAAATGCATTGTCTCCCATAGCCTTGGTAATGGTCTAAGGACCATATCAGAGTGGTTTGATTTTCTGATAGGCTCTGGTAAGGTGCTCCTTTTGAAAATGAAACCAGAGTTTGTTACCCACTTGAAACTTGTGTGGCTCCCGATGTTGATCATGTCACTATTTGTACTTGGAATTTTATTTCTGTAGAATGTCATGGAATTGCTAGCAAATATGTTGGATGTGCTCAATAAAGTTTTTTTCCTTATTTGTTTCAGACTGGACATGAGCCGAATCTGCCTGAGTAGTTGTAAATGGCATGGCCACATCAATGGGACATAGTGGCTGGAATCGAAAGCCCACTTGGAAAGGGTTGTGGCTAGTAGAGCTATGGATAGCCTGGTTATAGTTGTGCTAGACATAGGGGAGGTTCTCATCCCATGTGTGTGGAAGCTTTGAGTTGTACATGCCCAGAATGTGTACGATCATCCTGTTGACAAGCTGTGTCTCGCCATCAGTTTGGGGATGGAAGGCTATCGAATTAGTGAGTTTGGTATCCAACATCGACCAGAGATTGGACCAAAATGTACAAAGGAACCTGTTGTCCCAATCTGAGATGATAGGCTATGGGATCCCAAAGTGTACCCACACTCATTCAAAGAAGAGTTTAGGAGTGGCTTCTACTGTGATATTCTTCTTGCAGGCTGCCATAATGGCCATCTTTCAGAACCTGTCGACAACCACAAAAACATAGTTGTTTCCATGCTTAGTAGAAGGAAGCCTCGACATGTAATCCATGGAGATGGATTCTCAAGGTCGACTAGGGGTAGGCAGTAGATTATAGGGGCCTTGCTTCTTGATGGTCGGTTTGGCAATGACACAGGTAGTGCAGGATCTAATTTACTTCCCGACATCCTGTCAAAGATTTCACCAATAGAAATACTTCTGCATTATTGCCACCATTTTCTCGACCCCGAAATTCCCAACGGACCGACTGTAGTGTTCTTCCCAAATCATCTTGGCACACTCACTTGAAGGAACACAAAGGTGACCTAGGTGGCATAACAAGGCCTCCTCGAGGTTAAAATTTGGAAAATGCTGACCCTCCAAGAGTGTTTGGTATCTGTGGCCGAATTCTGGGTCGCTTTTGTAGAGAAGTGGCTAATCAAAAGTCTCGTGCCCACAAGATTTGAGCACAGTGATTAACGCCATGATCAGTGGTCGACTGAGGCAACTTGCAACATTATTGGTGCTGCTCTTCTTATACTTGATATTCAAATGGAACTATTCCAGGTATGTGGAACACTTCTGATGGTGGTCATTATGCAACTTCCCTTGCATCGGTAAGAACTACAGGGGCTAGTGATATTTGTGGATGACAATTTCCTTCCCCAAAATGTAATTCTTCCATTGTCGGCAGGCCTGCACAATGGAATACATCTCTTTGTGATAAGTGGGATACTTCGAGACTGTGTCTAAAAGTGTCTCACTATGATATGCCACTGGATGCCTGTGTTGAGTAAGGACTGCCCCAATAGCATAGTCAGAGGCATCTTTCTTGATCTCAAATGTTTGTTGCAACTCTAGTAATTTGAGTGTTGGTGCCGAGTAGAGGAGATGTTTCAACTCTATGGATGCCTTCTGTTGGGATTCAGACCAAAAGAATTTTTCTTTTGCTCCTCCCTTCATGACTTGACTCAAGGGCCAAGTGATATGAGAAAATCCCAACATGAACCTGCGGTAGAAGTTGGCAAGACCTAGAAAGTTGCGGAGCTCTGTCAGAGTGGTTGGAGATGGCCAATCCCGAATGACTTGGATGTTGGCTAGATCCACGTGCACCCCCTGTTCATCAATAATGTATACCAGATACTAAACTTGGGTCATGCCAAAAGTGCATCTCTCCAAATTGGCACATAATTTGTGTTGCCGCAATGTTTGGAGAACCTATTGGATGTGGTGGACGTGGTCTTCCCAACTCTGGTTAAAGATCAGGATGTCATCTATGTATATAACTACAAATGAGTTAGTGAATGGCCACAAGATGTCATCCATTAGCCTCATGAAGTTTGCAGGAGCATCTGTCAACCCAAAAGGCATAACCAACCATTTGAAAAGGCCCTCCTTGGCTTTAAAGGTAGTCTTCCACACATTGGAGGGTTCGATTGGTACTTGGTGATATCCTGACTTCAAATTGATATTTCTGAAATATTTGGCACCCTTGATTTGGTCCAAAAGGTCATCAATCCTTGGGATCGGGTACCTATTCTGGACAATGATCTTGTTCAGTGACCTATAGTCAATACAGAGTTTGCAAGTCCCATCCTTGTTTTGTACCAACACGACCAGCTCCCACAGGGTGGTGAACTCAGTCAGATGTGACCTTTTTGCAACAATGCTTGAATCTACCTCTTGATTTCATTGTTCTCTAGAATGGAGAGCCAATAGATTGGTCCATTGGGCAGTGGCGCACCTAGGGTCAGATTGATGGAGTGTTTGACCTGATAGTGTAGAGGAACCCCTGCGGGAAAGGTGAAGATGTCCTCGTACTCCTCGACGACCTTGTCCATCTATAGTTTTCATGTGAAGGGGCCCTGTTTAGACATCAAGGCCCGGTTTTGGAAATGAGCTTATAGCATTGTTTTGCAGTAACCAAAGAGATGGTGATAAGCAGTGCTACCTTTGGTATCCTATACAACGTATTTCCCAAAGTAACAATAACAACACGAGGCCTTGACTCATATACAACATGTCGCTTCCACAAGTATGGTTGGCCTAATAATACATCACAAACATGAAGGGGAGAAACATCACACAATACCTCATCTGTGAAGGGCTTGATGTTGTATGGAAGGCGAAACTGTCAGCTCATGCAAAGATCTCATCCTTAGTGAAGCCACTTGATGTTGTACGGTTGTGGATGTGCTGTGGTTGGTAAGCCCAACCAATTCATGACCTCTATTGAAATGAGGTTCTTTTGGTCCTCGCTGTCAACAATGAACTATAGTGGGGAGCCCTTTAGCCACATCTTGGAGTGGAAGAGGTGCTCCTCCTCCTCTGGATCTTCAGGTTCCTCCTTCTGGATCTTTATGGTGAAAACGGTGGCACTGGGCTCCGCATCGATAATATGCTTCCCTTTGTCATTCCCCTTATCAGGTTTTGACTCAGAGTTTGAACATGCATCTGATTCTAAAGACTTTAACTCAGCTACCAGTGACTGCTTAGCCCAACACTCACTTGTGTTGTGGGTGGACCTCTTATGGAACTCACACCACTTTCTCGTGTCCTTCTTCAGCTTCGCGATGTTGTTATTTGCTTGCAGCTTTGGCGGGTCATCTTGGGTCACCCCACCTCGGCTTTGTCCTCTGTTCAGTAGTTTGGGGGTGCCTTTCCCTTGCTTCAAATTTACAAATCCAAAGTCTCGCTCCTTCTGTTCAAACTTTTGCTCGATATTGACAGTGTCTCGGTACACCATGCCAAGCGAGGAGATGTCCAAGAACTCCATCTCGTCTTGGATGTGCCTATGTAGGCAGTCACAGTATTTGAGTACCAAATGCAGATCAGAATCCTTGATACCCAACTTTTTGCAAAGGGTATGAAAAATATTGGTAAACTCCGGCACGTATTGGTCCCTTCCCTGCCGCATCATGGTCCACTTTATGTATTTATCCTCATAGCTTTTGACAAGGTAGTACTACTCGATGGTATTCTGAAATGAATTCCAAGTGAGTGTGGCTGAAAAACGTGAGGCCCTGCATTCATCCTTCTACTCTCAGTAGGTTTCCCACTAGTCCTTGATGTGGGGGGTGGCTTTGAGAAGAGCGAAAGTAATCATTTCTCGGCCGAAAAAATCATGAACAGAAAAATACCCTTCTAAGATATTTAACCATTTATCTAAAGTGTCTGCATCTATTTGACCCTCAAATATGGGAATGTCAAAGTTAACTTGTACCTTAAAGGGTGTGGTGCTTCGAGAGTAACTGTTGGAAGTAGATGTGTCACCCTTGGGTAGCCGTTGAAGCATATGGGCAGAGTTGTCCATGATCGCGTTCCTTTTTCGCTTGAAGGCCTCTTCAAGCAAGATTTTGATAGGATCTCCTGTTCCCTCGTCTTTCTTCTCATCACCCATGGCAGGCCATTGGGATTTGCGAGGTTTGTCTTGCAAAGGTTACCCCAGTTCAAGCCCTAACTCATTATATCCCGACCTCATTGGGGACATGCAAAGAAAAACAGAGAAAGAGCAGACCCCTCTGATACCACTGATCCATATTTAAACACGAACACAACAAATTATGGAGATAACCATAAACACAAAGATACAAAAAAAAAATACTTCATTTCATTAATGTAAAATACTGAAATATGCTTACAAACACAAATGGAAATAGACTAGCTCGAGCGATGGTAGATTATCCCTGAGGAGAGATGTGGTGGCTACATGCCTCTCAACTATCTTACAATGAGGCTCGAAGGCCTATTTATTGTTGAGAAATAATGGAAAACCCTAAAAATCCAAAACCCTAACCCTAGGAGATGAAGCACTAAACTATGGGCCCTGTTTTGGGATAATTGGTACATCAACTTCCCGAGGTCGTAACTTTGGCATCCGATCTCTATTTGACGCACACAATACCTCATTAGAAATATCTATCCAAGGGCTACAACTTTGGGATGAGAAACATAGGACCATGGCCCCATGTTTCTCCCAATTTTCCCAAAAGACATCGTTTATGGCCTCAAAACGGGTCTGGAAGTTTAGGACCCGAAAAACTACCAAAAATAGTAAATTGTGCTACAAATAAAGAAAATGAAAAATTTAAAGAAAGAATGGTGGGGGTCCAAGTGGAATTGGCAGGTGGCCACCAATATCCACCTAGATCAGTTTTCTCTAGAATTTCTAAACCTGAACTAACTCTTGCTTTTCCCTATTTATCTGGAGAGAGGAGAAAGAAGCTACATTACAAAAAAAATATCTATCTCTAAACCCTATTGTGAGGTAGACTAGCTATATTAGTTGTTAATGGCTTTCTGGCCTAAAATGATATTACATAAATAAATGCCCCATTTAAAGGAGGGCATGTTACAGGACAAAACTAAGTAAATAATTGGACATAATAGTAAATGAAAGTACCTGTGCCCATCATGTGATCACGTCAACCTCAAGATGTAATTTATTCGTAGTATGGCCCCTTGTGTTGCTAGGTCGGCTCCCATCAATTCTTCTTTTACTATGAGGGTGCATTGTTCTATGAAGTGGGGGGTTGGGTCACCTATAAGTGCTTGTTGTTGTATTCCTGTGATGTATAGAGGCAAGAGGCTCCATACTAAGCTATTAACCTTCTTGAGTCCCAAGTACCTCTCTATTGCTTTGTCATGCTCCACTGATGTTCTTAGTTGCCGGCTCATCTTCCCATTAAAGCTCTATACTACGCTATCAATGCACTAATATGGTAGGTGAGAGGCATTCCCTGGAAGCAACACAGTCATGTAGGCGAGCTTTTTTCCTTAAAATAGGTGAAACAAAGGCATTTTTTGGATTTCCCCTTTAGCCTCCCTTATCGTAGCCCTTCATCTGTTTTGCCTCATCTGACTGGGAGTTGGGACCAAGGGTTGAGGCGTAAGGCGCTAAGGCCCTCAGACCTGTGTCTGGAGGACTTTTCCTTTGTTATCCATTTCTCTCGCATGTGAGGCTTCAGCGTTGAATGCAACTTATTTGATCATCATTTAGCCCTATATTAGTGAGGAGTGGAAGGAGAAAAAATAAAGAGAAGACCCTTGTTTTTTTATGTGGTACAAATTATAATGCAACATCATCATAAATAAAAACAAAAAAATAAAATAATAAAGAAGAGGTGAAAATAAAGTGGAAAGTCGATGAAGAAATATCTACACAACAAAAAACTAAAGTCAAATCTTAAGTAAATAGAGAAAGGAAAGTGGTTGAGTAGGACATATAAAGGGAGAAGTTAGTAGAAGAGACCTATTGGGATACATTTTAGTTAGTATTTCATGAGGACCTAAGCTTTGTAAATCATTAGCCCTCCTATATTCATTATTAGGGGCATATATGACCACTTTTCATTTGCTACTAGACATTCCCTATCATTTAGCACATTTTCTATTTTTAAGTTTTTATTTTATTTTTAGAAAGTCTATTTTTAGTGGGAATCTCACCTAGCATGACATATGGTGTGGAATAGTCACTGGTTGGAGGATTATATGACCATTTACACTCCATTAATGTGCATTCCACCATCCATAGGCCTCCCTATTGTGGATCGGAAATTCCTCCCTACATTTTAGCAATTAGCCACCATTTTCTCTCTACTCCCCTCGTTAGCTGAATTTTAGTCCTATTTTGGAGTTTAAATGAATCTAATTCATTTTTTTTTCATATGAGGTTATACATTAGTTAAACTGGTTTATATCTCCATTTGTTTTCAGCTCACTCAATTACTGGATATTTTGCTAATTTTGAGTTACTTGCCAAGTAGCAGAATAGTATCTGTAGTGAACTAAGTGAGTTCTCTTGGAATCCCAACATAATTCAAATTGGTTCTTCCTCTTAAAGACTCTTTATATTGTTCTCATCTTCAACAATAATGTAAAATCGGGTTTGATGTGTAATTCAATCTATCTCCTTGGTTCATTAGTCAATTTCTTAGCAGTTTTGTTCTATGAGTCTTTCATGTTTTCCAACTAGCCAGTCTAGTATTTTTCACACTTAGAATGTTTCATTATGCATAAAATCCAAAAATACTGAAACAAACAAGAAGTCGAGGTAAAAAAATAAAAAATAAAAAAGTAGATGAGGAAGAGGAAGCAAAGAGATTGGAAATAGAAGAAAGCGAAATGAAAAAGAAGGTTGAAGCAAATGTTGAGATAGAAAGGAAAGGAATAGAGGAAGAAAAATAAATAAAGACAAAAAGAAAAATGAAATAGTAAAATAATAAATGGGATCATCACAAAACATGTACATACTCGTAAAATATTCTCCTAAAAACTTTTCCTGGATGTCTTCAAGTATACTAGTATAGATCCATCTTAACCAAGGATCTAGCAAGTCCCAAGAGGGATCAAATCTCTTGATGTGAAAATCACTTTTAGAGTGAACTTGTGAAAGGTATTGCACATGGAGAGATATGACCCCTATGGATGTTTTGGAAATCTCCATAGACACTTGGATTGTATATACTACATAGCTTAAATTTACAATTCCAACAAATATTATTGAAAACAAAAGTAACACAAAAATATATATGAATATTTAATTAATGACTCGCATTTATTTTTAAATTATTATTTAATTTTTTGAATAAATTAATATTATATTAAGAACTTAATCAATTATGTATCTCCCTTTTATTATTTTTATTAAGAAATATTTCAATTTCTTATCTTTCACTTACTTCTTTTCTTTATGCATAGAAATATGTTATTATGTTCAATATTAAAATAATTTTATTTTTTGAAATAAATTAGTTAACATAGATAACTTTTCTCTAAAGGTAAAATAAAATAATGTTACTTCACATGTACATTGAAATATTTGAGAGTGAGTAAAACATTTTTGCCACGTCTCCTTCTTATTAGATTGTAATATCAACAACAAACCTAGAGAACATCAGGTTATTGATATTTTATAATTATTTTAATCAACATAACAAAAAATGTATATTAATTTTTTTAAATACAATAAACAATGTTTATTTATTTTTAGATAATTTTTTATTTTTATTTTAAGAGGGACATGTGTCAACTCTACATTTAGCAAGGGCATAATCACACATCGCCCTAATACTGGGTTGTAGAATGTGCCTATGTGTAATTAATTATAAGTGGAGATATGCCACTTCCTAGGCCCATTCATGAGGTTGCTAATTTGTATATGTATTTTTTCAACAAGAAAGAAAAAAATAGATAGTCAAGTGAACACTTTTCTCTCTACTCCCCTTGTTAGTTGGATTTTAGTCCTATTTTGGAGTTTAAATGATCTTAATGCATTCCCTTTTGAATATTAGGTTATAAATTAGTTAAACTATTTTATATCTCCATTTAGTTTCAATTCACTCAACTATTGGATATTTTTCTAATTCTGGTCTCTTGGTCTAATTTTGAGTTACTTGCAGAGTAGTAGAATTGCTTTTATAGTGAATTGAGTGCATGCTCTTGGAATCCCAACATAATTCAAATTGGTTGTTCCTCCTAAAGAGTATTTATATTGTTCTCATCTTCAACAATAATGTAACATCAATTTTGATGTGTAATTCAAATTATCTCCTTTGTTCATTATTCAATTTCTTAGCAATTTTGATCAATGAGACTTTCATGTTATAAAAATAGCTAGTCTAGTATTTTTTCACACCTAGAATGTTTCAATGTGCTTAAAATCCAACAAGGTCAAAGAAAAGTAGAAGTTGAGGTAGAAAAAATAAATAAAAGTAGATGAGGAAGAGGAAGAAAAGAGATTGGAAATAGATGAAGAAGAAATGAAAAAGAAGGTTGAAGTAAATGTTGAGATAGGAAGGAAAAGAATAGAGGAATAAAAATAAATAAATACAAATAAGAACAATGAAGTAGTAAAATATTATTGGGGGGTCATCAAAACAACACGTAGATACTCCTAAAAGATTTTTGCAGATGCCTCCAAGCATACTAGTATAGATCCATTTTAACGAAGGATCTAGCAAGCGCCAAGAGGGATCAAATCTCTTGATGTGCAAATCATTTTTATAGTGCAAAACTCGGAAAACATTTTGCACATTGAGAGATATGATCCCTATGGATGCTTTGAAAATATCCTTAGACATTTGGAGTGTATAGACTACATTGCTTAAACTTACAGTTCCAACAAATATTATTGAAAACAAAAATAATAAAAAAAAATATACTTGAAAATGGGCCAAAATATGGAATAGTAAGATTACCTCAAATCTTATAACCAAGGGAATTTAATTTTTTAAATTACTTTATATAACACATACGTTGCTTTTTTAACCACATATAATATATACATAGTTGAAATTGAAATATTTTATTTATAAATTGCATTATTCATATTGAAGCAATTTTTTTTTGTCAATGTATTTTAAATACATATTAGTATTACTTAACTTTATGAATATTTAATTAATGACTTACATTTATTTTTTAGTTATTATTTATTTTTTGAGTGAATTAATTTTATATTAAGAATTAATGAATTTTGTATCTCCCTTTTATTATTTTTATTAAGAAATATTTCAATTATTAACTTTCAATTACTTCTTTTCTTTATGTATAGAAATATTTTATTATGGTCAACATTGAAATAATATTTTTTTTGAAATAAATTAGTTAACATGGATAACTTTTCTCTAACATTGAAATAAAATAATGTTGCTTCACATGGACATTGAAATATTTTTGCCACATCTCCTTCATATTAGATTGTAATATCAACAATGAATCAAGAGAACATGAGGTTATTGATATTTTATAAATTCTTTTAATCAACACTAACCAAATATGTATTTTCATTTTCTTTTTAAATACACACAACATTTTTATTTAATTTATAGATAATATTTTATTTTTATTTTAATGGCACATGTTTCGACTCTACATTTAGCAAGGACATAATCACACATCGCCCTCATATTGGGTTGTAGAATGCGCCTCACTGTGTAATTAATAATAGGAGGAGATATGCCACTTCCTAGGCCTATTGATGAGGTTACTAATTTGTAGATGTGTTTTATCAACAAGAAAGAAAAAAATAGATAGTAAGGTGAACATTTTTCTCAGTACCGCCTTGTTAGTGGAATTTTAGTCCTATTGGGGGGCTTAAATGAGTTTAATCCATTCTTTTGTGCATATGAGGTTATAAAATTGTTAAACTGATTTATAATTCCATTTATTTTCAATTCACTCAATTATTGGATATTTTGTTATTTTTGTGTCTCTTTGTCTAATTTTGAGGTGCTTGCCAAGTAGTGAATTGTGTGCATGCTCTTGGAATCCTAACATAATTCAAATTGGCTTTTCCTCCTAAAAGGCCTTAATATTTCCCTCATCTTTAATAATAATGTAACATAAGGTTTGATGTGTAATCAAAATTATCTCCTTGGTTCATTAGTCAATTTCTTAGCACTTTTTTCTATGAGTCTTTCATGTTTTCCAAATAGTAGGTCTAGTATTTTTTCACACTTATAATGTTTCATTGTTCTTAAAATCCAAAAATACCTAAATCAAAGAAGAAGTTGAGTTATAAAAAATAAAGAAAATTATATGAGGAAGATGAAGCAAAGATATTAAAAGAAGAAGAAATGAAAAAGAAGGTTGAAGTAAATGTTGAGATAGAAAGGAAAAGAATAGAGGAAGAAAAATAAAGAAAGAGAAAGAAGAAAACTGAAATAGTAAAATAGTATAGGGGATCACAGTTTTCCAAGGTGTCTTGAAGGATACTAGTATATATCCATCTTAACCAAATACTAGTATACATCCATCTTAACCAAGGATCTAGCAAGTGCCAAGAGGGATCAAATCTCTTGATGTGCAAATCACTTTTAGAGTGAAAAACTTGAAAAAAAAATTGCACGTGGAGATATATGATCTCTATGGATCGTCTGAAAATATCCTCGGACACTTGGATATTATAGACTACATAGCTTAAACTTACAATCCCAACAAATATTATTAAAAACATAAATAATAGAGAAATATACTTGGAAATGGGCCAAAATATGGAATAGTAAGATTACTTGAAATCTTATAACCATGGGAATTTAATTTTTCCAATTACTTTATATAAAATTTACATAGCTTTCTTAAGAATATATAATATATACATAGTTGAAATTGAAATATTATATTTATAAATCACATTATCCATATTAAAATGTTCTTTTAGTTGTCAATGTATTTTAAATACATATCAATATTACTTAACTCTATAAATACTTAATTAATGACTCACATTTATTTTTTAATTATTTTTTATATTTTTTTGAATGAATTAAATTTTATAATAATAACTTATTGAATTGTGTATCCCCCTCTTATTATGCTTTATTAAGAAATAATTCAATTTCTTAACTTTCAATTACCTCTTTTCTTAATGTATAGAAATACTTTATTATGGTCAACATTAAAATAATTTCAATTTTTGAAATAAATTAGTTATATGGATAACTTTTCTCTAAATTTGAAATAAAATAGTCTTGCTTCACATGGACATTGAAATATTTGAGACTGACTGAAATATTTTTGCCACATCTCCTTCAATATCAACAACAAACCGAGATATTTATTGATATGTTATAATTATTTTAATCAACACTAACCAAATATGTATATTCATTTTTTTTAAATAGAACAGATGTTGTTTATTTATTTTTAGATAATATTTTATTTTTATTTTAAAAGAGACATGTGCCAACTCTACATTTAGCAAGGAAAAAATCACATTGCTCTTATACTGGGCTGTAGAATGTGCCTCTTGGTGTAATTAATTATGGGAGGAGATATGCCACTTCCTAGGCCCATTAATGAGGCTACTAAAGAGAAGTGTATACAAGGTGCAGTGAAAATTTTCCTTAATTAAAGATCAGTAGAACACAGTATTTAATGAGCTCACAATATTGAAAAGACATATGAGGCTTCAAATGTGTGAGGCTTGGAATATTATGTGAAGAAATATGTGAAAGCAAAGAAATAAGATTCCAAAAGTTAAGTAGAGAATGTGGAGGTTCAAGAAGTTGAAATAAATAAGCTTCCTCTATCACATCTTTGTATGAATGGGATGAAAGTTACTTATAATGACTTTTTTCTTTGTAACATAGACTATTTTATTATTAATTGAGAAGTTTATTGGCCATATTTTTGACATTGATATTGACATATGGTTTTGGTTAAAATCACTCTTTGTTGTTCATATAGATTGTTTGTTTTTCATCTATATATTTAATATTTTCATTATATTAGCTAATTTTACACTTTCCAAACTAATTTCCCTCATATACTTATGTAAAATTCCTTCATAATTTGGCAGCTCCTTCTCTTGAAAAAAATCCAAAATATTTTGAATTACATTCTTTAAACCTAAAATCCTACTCCGTCTTCATGCTCTTCAAATTCTAATTTTAACATTAAATCTATTAAACAATAAAATGCCCCAAAATATTAGGATTAAAATTGAAACTAGATACAACCATCTACATGGTTAGCCAAGAATTATTTGGCTTTTATTAAATAGCTTCACGATTTACTTAAACATCTAGAAATATTGATGCATAAATTTTATATAAATAAATCAAGTCCCTTGAAAACCATATTATGAAAATTATTGTAGTTGTTTTAATGATGAATTTGTAGCATGAAGATTGTGGCATGTTGTTGGTTTCTTATGCCTTTAAAAACAAAGAATCTACCATGTACTTCAATTTACCTATTGGGTCTGAATTTGGTGATGAGAGAAACCCAACAAATCGGGTCTGAATTTGGTGATGAGAGAAACCCAACAAAACCAATATTGGAATTCTCAAGAATTTTAAACTTGCGTAGGATGTTGAACTAGAATTTTACTCTAAAACATTTCCATCACGTGTTTTTATGTTTGTAAAACGAGTTGGGAAAACTGAGGTGTTTGAAAATTTTAAGAAACTAAGAAAGTAGAAAAGGAAATGATCAATCTAAAGGTAATTGTGAAGCCAGATATTAAACAAGACTATTAATACAAATAAATTATTGCCTTTAATAGTTTAAATAAATCAGTGCAAATTATTGTATAAATCAGTGCAAATTATTGTTATAATTATTGCTATAGTGTAAAATTTGAAAAATTATTTTTCCTCTAAAAGTTTGGTGAGTACCAATGTTTTAATCATTGCTTAAATTTAAATTTTTAAATGAATTTAATGTCTTGAAAATTTTTTGGACACTTGGATTGTGTAATATATACAACTTAAATTTATAATTCTTAGAAATATTTGATGGATTTAAAAGAAAAATTAACTAAAAGATATACATAAAAAAAGGCAAAAATATAAAACGGTGAGAGTATTTGAAATGTTTTAACCTAAAAATTATTCTTTTCAATTGCTATACATATAGTTGACATAAAAATATTTTACTTAATATAAGTAGTGAAATGTTTTTTGATTGTCTATAGTAAAATGTTTTTTATATATTTAATACATGTTAATATACTTTAACTCTTGATATTGAAGTTTTTTATTTAATACCTATATTATTAATATTTAAATACCACATATTAATTTTAAATTAAAATTTTGAATGAATTACACATCTCCCTTTTATTTATCTTATCAAAAAATGAACTTGTTTACTTTCAATTACTTCTCTCTCTCTCTCTCTCTCACACACACACATATTCAAATATTTTATTTAAGTTTTGTATTGAAATATTTTATTTTTTTATCAAGTAAGAGTAGGACCTTCTATTAATCTAGCCTATAATACATAATTTACAAGAAGTCGCACCAGCTCTGTGAAATTTCAACAGTCAGCTAGGCAAGCAAGGTTCTGAACCATGCACCCAAAAACATGAGAAGCGTGAATAAGAAAACCAATGAGTTACCCCCAGACACTCTGGAAAAAAGTAAGCACTAGACCCTATGGTCGTACTTTCGAGCACCAAAAGAAACCCTGAACGCCTTGGAAGACGGGTCCACATAATTGAGGCCCACAAAAAGTGCCACAAGTGACCCGCTGAGGGTCCACAAGATTGCCACCAAAGACCGGCTAGAAACAACAGTAAGCTTGTAGAGCCACAGACTGTACAATCCTACCTTCCAGGATTAACATATATGCTTTGAATACGGGCCTGCTACAAACCCGCATAAAAACCTGTCTTATGGACCTGACGAAAACTTTAGGCCAACTCTCTAAACTCTTTCAGGTCCGAAACACCAAACAACATGCACGATCAAACCTACATTGTTGATCACACGACGAGGATCCAACGGTCTACGTAGATATCGGTTGGACAAGTAGTGCGAGGGATAACCACTTGATGAAAGCATTATTCTCTCATCTTTCACAGCTACGTGTCACACGAAGAGTGGAATCGAGGCCTTCCTAAAAAAAAACCAGATACCACTTGGACCCCGCCCAATAAACCACTTGTGGTTTTAGAATCGATCGCCTCGCGGAATAGCTTGCACGCTCTTTCTACAAGCAATAGCCTTTAATCAAGAACATCGGACGGTTCTTGTGCCTTCCTCCTAGATTCTCAACCAAACCCCAAACACCATCAAGATTTCCACATAGATTTTTGGTCAATGGACAACCAAATCTGTGGTACTTCCAAAGTCAATCCTCTCACTACACATCCAAAGGAAAATTGAGATTTGGATTGCAGCCAATACCCAAAAGGGCAAACAGTTTAGTGTTCCCTATCCTCTCGCATGTCTCCTGAACCACTTCGATCCTTCCTGTGAAACCATAGCTCCATATCTTTGTCCGCCTGACAGAGACAATCCTCCAACAGTTTTCCTAGTGGTAACAAATACCAAGCATACCGAGAATCCCTATCCATATTGGTGGCTCCTTCGTTCACCAAACGGTCCGCTAACATGTTAGCTTTTCTTTTCACATGGACAAAGCTAACAATTTTTAAGGTTTGCAAGTGGGAGTGGATACAGTGAAAGACCTACAAAAGCCTCCAATTCTTTGATACTTTATCTGGAGAAGTGCCATTACATATTTTCTTCGCCTCTCTAATGGTCAACTCTAAGTATGCTTTAATGATTACATTAAGAGAATTTAAATCCAACAGGATTTCCAAACATTGCTCTAGTGCCCTGAGCTCCACCATGTTATTAGTGGCCTTACCCAAGTGGCCATAGAAGATCTTCTTTATTTGACCCTGTTCATCTCTTATAGCATCCCCAAAGCCAGCTAACCCTAGATTTCCCTTAGATGCTCCATCTATATTAACCTTTAGGAAACCATAAGGAGGAGGCTGCCAAATGTCACTAACTACATTTATTTGACTAACTCCATTGATTATGCTCTGTGGGCTTATGGACTGGAGAACCAAATGAAGTATAATACTCGCCTCTTGGGGTAGAGGAGGATCCTTAGGAAGTGTCCTCAATAGGCTTCTTACTGTGTCTTTGAGCTACCTTAAAATTTGGTCACTTATGTGTTGTGGCTTGCCTGCTTTGTTTTTGAAGATCTGACTATTTCGCTCTTTCCAAATATTCCAGATAACAAGGCCTAGAACTAGAATCCAAGCTTTATTAATAATTTCATTCCCTGAGAGGTTGTTCCTCCAATTCTTCAAAGTATTTGAAATGTTGAGACTATCCCTGTCTAAATGTCTAAATATTGAGGCTACCCAGTCTCACACGTTGGATGTGAAGGGAAAGAGGTTGAGAAGGTGATCCATCGTCTCCTCTTGTGAGCCACAGAGGTAACATTTGGAAGGGCCAATAAAGCCTTTTTTTGGAGATTCTCCCAAGTTAAGATTTTCCTTCGATGCACTAGCCTGATGAATAACTTTATTTTCATCCAGTGGGGGCTTTGCTATAGTTTCTTACAGACTTGATCAGGATTCAGATAGTTAAATCATGTTACTTCTTGTTTAGCTTCTTTGAGGTTAAAGTTACCTTCGGTGTTCTTTCCCCATCTCAATTGGTCAGGTAAGGAGGATACTAGAATCCTTCTATGCTCTAGCTCCTTGTTGAGAGATTTTGCCTGGGCCTTAAGAGGACTCTCATCACTATGGCCTAGATCCTTCCAATTCCTCCATTTTCCATTATTCCTTTCCTGGTCCCAGAATTCTTTGACCATAAGCAGACCTTTGTTATATGTGTTGCTTTTGAGAGCTGTTAATTCATCCTTATAGAGGTTGGGTTCTTGTTGCCAATTATCCTCCCAAAATCGTGCTAAGTTCCCTACTCGAATTTCCCAGAAGCTATGTTGCTGAACAAAACTTTTATTTTCCCAGGCAAGGTTCCAAATATGGGAGCCCCTGATTTTCCCTAACATTCTAACGAGATCCTTCTCTTGCCAATACTTGGCATATTTTTGTTTCCAAAGTTTAGCCCATGGATTTGTCGACTCCTTAATCCATCTCCACCAAATTCTGGCTCCCGAAACTCTACTGAGGGTTTCAGGGTCCTACAGCCCTAGGCTACCATGGCTTTTGGGCTTGCATATCTTATCCCAGGCAACTAAAGCCCACTTCTTTTTCTCTTCTCCTTTGCCCCACAAAAAATCCCTGTGTATGCTCTTGATCTATTGCTTAATATATTTAGGAGCAGGAAGAGTTGAGAACATGAAAATGGGAATTTCCTGCAAGACCACCTATGTGAGCACAAAGTGCCCTGCCAAATTTAGTGACCTGCGTGTCCATTTTCTAACCTTGTCCTGTAGTTTGTTTATTATTGGCTCCCACACTTTCTTGCTTAGAGGTTTATCAGTAAGGGGTATGCCTAGATACTTGGAAGGTAGTTGTTCCCTTTGAAACCTAAGAATTTGGTAATATTTCTCTGAATAGAAATGCTAGTGTTAAAGAAAAAAACTTTTGATTTGTTGAGGCTTACCTTTGTGCCTGCTACCATAGCAAAGTCATTTAAGATGTGTTTTATCTCTCTGTTTTCCTTGACTGTGGGTATACCCTACAACATAGTGTCATATACAATTTTTTTATGAGTGTTTGCCGCTCCATCTAAGGTGAGTTTGATACCTTGGATTTGCCCTTTAGCATTAGCCATTTTGATTTCTCTCCCTAGCCCTTCCATCATGAGAACGAAGAGGAAAGGTGGGAGTATATCTCCCTGTCTGAGCCTTTTGGAGGGTGTGAAGGTTCTTGATGGAGCTCCATTAAGTAGTATGGAAAAACTGGTTGTGGTGACAACTACCATAACCCATCTTATCCAATTTTGGTCGAAGCCATAGGCTCTTAGAATTGCTCTTAAATACGACCAGTTTAACTTGTCATAGGCTTTCACTAGGTCCAACTGAATGATCCTACCAGCTTGTTTGTTGCTTTTGAGAGATTGTACCACCTCATGAGCTTGGATGATGTTTTTGAGGATTTGTCTTCCTTCCACATAGCTCGTTTGCTCCTCCGAGATGAGAGATGGTAGAAGGTGCTTGAGTTTATTGGCTATCACTTTGGAAATAATTTTGTACACCACGCTACGTAAGGCTATGGGTCTGAAACCATTCAGAATCATGGAATTTTCCTGTTTTAGGATCAAAACTATGAAGGAAGCATTAAGAGCCTTCAGAACCTTTTTAGATTTTCTTGAGTCTTCCACAACCTCAACGATATCCTATTTGACTGTTTCCCAATAGGCTTTGAAGAAGTCTACATTAAACCCATCCAGGCCCGGGGCTTTTCCATTTTTCATTTCATTAATCACTCCACTAACTTCCTCTTCTAACACTAGCCTGTTAAGATTGTGGTTGTCCTCTCTGGTGACCAGTTGAGGGATATAGTCGTGAATTGGTCAATGAACTTGGATCTATCCTCCAGAAGTTCCTCTACTATATTGAGGAAGTGTTGTACCAGGACAAATTCCATATCATTGTGAGAGACAAGCTCTATCCCTTGAGAATCTTTGAGATTTGTGATTCTATTGTGTGCCCTGTGAGCCATGGTGGATTTATGAAAGAATTTTGTATTCCTTTATCCTTCTCTAATCCAATGAATCCTTGATTTCTATCTCCAGAAAAATTCCTCTTGCAAGCATCGTTCTTCTCGTTCTTCCTGCAAAGAGTCAGTTAGCTTTTGTCGCTACTCGATAAAGCCATTTGTGATGCTGATCTGATTGATCTCCTAGAGCTTCTACTCAGCTTCTCTTTTGGCTTTGAATATATTACCAAATTCCTTTTTGTTCCAATCTTTAAGTTTTGATTTGATGTGTTTGAGTTTTTGTTGGAGCATAAACGTTCTAGTGCCTTGAATGTTCATATCCTCTCTCCACCATTTTTCAATATTATTGGTGAATTTAGGGTGAGAGAACCAGGCATTTTCAAACCTCAAAGGTCTGTTTCTTGGTGTGCCCATAATGGTGGCTTCCAGCTGTACAAGCTAGTGATCCGATCTCCAAAGGCAGAATAGAAGCTATCATGGTAGGGTCTGTGAGAAGGAGGTCCTCTGAAATAATAAAAATATCAAGTTTGGAGGCAACTTGAGAAGCCCCTCCCCTCTTGTTGTTCCAGGTGAAGGTTCCATTTATTATTTCAGTGTCCACTAGCCCCATGTTCATTATGAAGTTCTGGAAGGCCATGGAATCTCTTCCTAGCTATCTAATACCACCTTTTCTCTCTGAGAAAGATCTTATCATATTGAAATCTCCTGCAATGATCCAGGGCATATTGGGGTGTCTTGCTCTTAGATCCTCAAGGGAGATGAGAAGCTTGAGTTTGTCTACTAACTTTTGAGGTCCATAAACATTGGTGACCATGTATATTTCCTTATCACCTACAGGTTGACATACCAAAGAAAGATAGTTCCTGGATGCTTCAGCATCCAGAATTCCAAATTTCTATGGATCCCACAATGTGATAATCCCCCCCACCGGGTTTCTTTCTTTAACCTCTAGATACTCATACTTGGTTAGCCACTGGTTATGAATTTCTCTAATCTTATGCATCGAACATTTTGTCTCCTGAATGAAAACCATATCTGGTTTTTCTTCTTTAATTCTATTACTGAGATTCTGTTGTTTCCTTTTATTTCCTATGCCTCTAATATTCTAGGTTGTGAGCTTCATTAAGAAAGGTTAGTAAAGGAATAATTGGTAAGATCTTTCATCTTACTTGAGTTAATCAGTATTTTTCCACATTTGTTCAACAACTCATTCTATCTTTTTCTTCCTCTTTTCCTACCTGAGTTCTTTGGAGATTGTTCCTGTACATTTTCCATCATTTTGACCTCACTGTGCTCCTGGATTTCATGATTTCTTTTGAATCCAGTTCCCTTCGATTGTGATCATAATAGAAAGAGCTATTGCACCCTATCATAATCCTTTTTTGCCAAGGAATCCACTCATGTGATCGTCCCTTGTTCCAGAAATTTTTCTAGATCTAGATTTTCCCTATCTAAAATCTCTTGTAGTTCATGGTCCTCCATTCCCACTTCACTTGGAGTCATCTCATGGTCCCTACTTATCTCCATACAGCTTCGTAGATCATCCTTTTTCTGGTTGTTTACTGTGATATCCTCTAAGTCAAATTTTTTTTCCTTCTCATTGATTATGTTCTCCATATCCTAGACTACTTCCTTGTTCCCCTCTTCTTCCTCGAGGATCTTGAAATGATTGTGTCTTGAATGTCTATCCTCATTCATCTTCTTTTGTGGACATTTACCACCTTTCCCTTTGCTCCCAACCTTGGTGAAACCCTCGTGATTTTTATCCTCAATAATTTTTGCGTTTCCTTGCATATTGTTTGATAGGCAGTCTCTGAATGAATGCCCATGTTTATGGCATTTGCTACACCTAAATGGGATGTGATCATAGTCCACAGTCTACACCCATTCTTCATCATACACTTCTAAAATTATCTCTTCTGGAAGGGATCCATATAATTCCATTTCCACACATATTTGGGCGAAGGAGGTATATTTTCCTTTCAGAGTCGCCTCTGAGATCTTTAGAAAATGCCCCAGCTTGTTGCCTATTGTTTTCAGAGATTCTAGTAGCCAATAATCCAGAGGAAGGGAGTATAGTCTAATCCATACAAGTACCGATGTGAATGTTTCACATTCCGAGACAAAGTTCATCATCAATGGTTGCATATAGAGTCCTACAGCAGTGTAGAAATATGGTCCTCCATCAAATACTCTATCTTTATCCTCTAGACTCGAGAAGACTAGTGTGAAGAAACCCTTAGAACCCAGATGTATGTGTATATCCCCCTTTCGCTTCAAATGGCTCCTTATCCAGACATGTAACTGCCTCTCTGTCGGACATAACCCCATAAATTTGCATATGATTGCATGTTCTATCATATGATCCCTAGGTGCTTGAAGCGCTAGATTGCTCAATATGACGCGGGAAATAATGCTCGAATTGGGTTTGTAAACCCCAGTTGTCCTTATGGAATTAGGTTTTCCACTGCTACCTCCATTCTCCTTCTCCTTATTTGTTTTTGGCTAATCCCCTTCGTGTTCCTGAAGTCCGTTTCTTCCCAATGTTCCTTTGCTTCTTGCCTCTAATACCTTCTCCAGAGGATTTTTAAAATGTTGCTTTCCTGCGTCCTTACTTCTATCTGTAACTACCTAACTATAGGAGGGAGCAGCACTCCCCGTGCGTGTCCCTCCATTGTACCCAAAGTCAAAACCCTAGCGCCAACTTCAACCCTAGCTCAAGTTGCAGAGCTCCTCTCCTCCCCTGGATCTATCCCACTCCTGTATTGAGATATTTTAAAAACTGTAGAAAAAGTGTATATTTTTAACACTCAAAAGAGAAAATATATGATTTTCTTTTAATTATTGTATTTTTCTTTAAATTTTATATAAAATTATGTTACTTCATATAGATATCTAAATATTATGCTTATGTTTGAAAGTGGTATTTTTACATCTCTTTCATATTTGGTTGTAATATCAACTAGAGCTAATTAAAACTAACAAAACATATATTCATTATTATTTATAACTTATTTTGCAATTTTCTTTATAGAATATTTTATTTTACTTAAAAAAAAACAAATATCAAATTTATTTTAAACACAAAATCAC
Organism: Pinus taeda; assembly: GCA_000404065.3. Classification (NCBI taxonomy): domain Eukaryota; kingdom Viridiplantae; phylum Streptophyta; class Pinopsida; order Pinales; family Pinaceae; genus Pinus; species Pinus taeda. Next base: position 29,376 of record APFE031461222.1, read on the forward strand.
ACATCACCCTCATCTTAAATGGCACCATAAACCTCTTAAAACTTACCTTATAACTAAAATAAAAAATACTCCCGTCATTAAAATATTGCAATCCATTATTATGCAATTGTGCAATAAAATAATTAGCCCCTAAATAAATTCTAAGCAGAGAAATTGTTCACATAAATCCTATAAATGTTATTTGGGAAAAGTCAATGCAAAACCAACAAAATCGTACACAACAAATACAACTCTAAATTAAATAATAATAATAATAATAAAGTTACTATGGATACTTTTTTAATATCACACCATATAAGCCAACGGAGAAATTGTTAACATGATGGATCGATTTATAAATGGAGGATAAATATGTGATTTATTTTGGAAAAGACATCAAATATATAGTCACAATATCTTTTCACAAAAACGGAGGGGAGAAGCAAGTTCATAATTTTTTTCATCATCTTTCCCAAAATTAATTTTGTAAACTATATAACAAAAAATTCACTTTGTAAATATGATAAATAAGTTTAAATTGTGATTTTGATTCATGAATAATGATTAAATTATATGATGAATTTGTAGACCATGTATAGAAGAATAAGAAATAGAAGAGAAAAGCTAGAAATTAATCAAGAGATTCATAGAGATATTATGAAGATAGGTATAGAGATGATTTGAAATGAATATCTAATTGAGACATAGTTTTTGTTATATAAAGAGAACAATTGTATAATAAAAACATATGCATGGTTGTTGTTATATAAAGGGACCAATTGTATAATACAAAGACCTGTGAGAATGATTGGCTAAGATAATTTCTCATTCAAAGGTTGTTTAAGCATAATTTCTTGGTGTCCTTTGCATTTGTATATGATTGTGTATGTTTGTTGTTGGCTAATAAAACCAACATTTGGTATCAAATCCAAAGGGAGAAGAAATACCATTGAATTGACATTTGTGAGAGAGATTTACCCTATCACCATGGAGAACAACCATAATTCTAAAGGATGCAAGAAGGGAACATTGTGAGGAGGATACATTTTTTGGGAGGAATAATTTAGAGAAGTGGAGTAATATAATGGGATGATTAGATCAAAATAGGAAATGTGACTTTGAAAAGTATTTGAAGAAGGGAACTATCGTTACATTGAGTTTTACAATGCCTTGAATTACTAATGGAATATGTTGTATCTCCTAGAGACAAGCTTCGATTGCTTCAAGACTAGTGCCTGGGCACATCTAACATGGTGTGTCTCTAATGATTTATAGGATACTAGGGACAACACTTATGATCTATAGATACATATGTATATAGGAAATATATTAGTTCATTAATCCAAAGAAATAAAACATGGATTTCTAGTACTTCTTCAAACGTTCAAATCTCATAAATAAGCATAAAAATATTGGAGGTCAAGACCTTCAAAGTCTTACAACTAATAATATTTTGGCAAAGTGTTTAATAGAGGAAAAGAGAGAAGAGTAACTCATCACATAGAGCATAAGGCTTCAAGACTTCTATTTTTAACACACAGAGCTTGAGACATTAAAGATTTCCATGCCTATTTGGGCTACAAGCAAAAATAATGACCAAAAGAGGAGCTAAGAGCTATGATTCATGTGCTGTGGATTTAAAGATATGATTCATGTGTTGTGGATTTAAAGATATAATCTCAATATTCCTCACAGGCATATACATAAACAATGTTCAGACAAATGAATCTATGAAATAATTATAGGCAATGTCATTAACATATAGATACTAATGAATATGTGAAGGAGCTTGAAACACATCTAGCAACAATAATTACATGAATTCGAAGAAGAAACATGGACATAAACATGGGTTAAACAAAGGGGAACACATACTATCATCCTTTGAAGAGGGAATCATTATTGTTTCCTTGATATTCTGAAAGATCTGTATTACAAAGGAGATACAGTATGAAAATATAACATGTAGTGTTTTCTCTAGAATTTTTGAACTTGAACTGAGTCTTTATTTCCCCTATTTATTTGGAGAGGGGAGAAAGAAGTTATATTACAACAAAAATGTCTATCTCTAGACCCTGTTGTCAGGTAGACTAGCTATATTAGTTGTGAATGGCTCCGTGGCCCAAAAATATATTATAGAAATAAATGTGAAGGAGGGCATGTTACAGGACAAAACTAAGTAAATAATTGGACAAAATAGTAAATGAAAGTCCTTGTGCCCATCATATAATCACATCGGCCTTAGGCTATAATTTATTTGCAGTATCACCCCTTTTGTCTCTTGGTCGGCTCCCATCACTTCTTCTTTTACTGCGAGAGTGCCTTGTTCTATGAAATGTGGGCTTAAGTCACCTGTAAGTGCCTGCTGTTATAGTCCTATGCTATGTAAAGGGACGAGGCTCCATACTGACCTATTAACCTTCTTGATTCCTAGGTACCTCTCTATTTCTTTGACTTGTTCCATTTAAGTTCTTAGTTGTGGGCTCATCTCCCCATTAAAACTTTGTACTACGTTATTAGTGCATTAATGTGGTAGGTGAGAGTCATTCCCTGGAAACAATACAGTCATGTAGGCACGAGATTTTTTCTTTAAAACAATTAAAATCAAGCCCTTTTTGGATTTCCCCTTTAGCCCCCCTTATCATAGCCCTTCGTATTCTTTTCCTCATATGGCTAGGAGCTATGACTAGGGGCCAAGCCCTTACGCACTAAGTCACTTGGACCCGTGTCTGGATACCTTTTCCTTTGTTATCAATTTCTCACACATATTAGCGTTGAATGCACTTCTCATTAAGATTTCCCCCTAGACAATTGCGATTGCCGATATGTGGGATTGGGCCCACCAAAAGATATTGCAATCGAAACCATAGAGAGTGGGGGGACTCTTTGCATTTTTCTTTGGAGTAGGCCGACAGTTCGGACATAAGCTCTTTATAGACCTTACCGTAATAATTTATCGCATCTGGAGAGGAGTCCCACACATTATAATTGCACTGTGCCATTTTCTTAATCTTTTTCTTTCTCCATAGTGTGGACCGATAGTCTGGATGTGAGATCCTTATAGACCATGACATAATACTTTATTGTGTCCAGTGGGTTCCTACATATTGTAGTTGATGGCTCCACTGTCTTTAGCTTTTCCCCTCAATTGCTGCAATTGTCGATCTGCAGGGTGATGTCGTTATAGCCACGTGTCACCTTGTGAGTGGTGACACGTGGCACCTGGAAATGGTCCCATGTCACCCCTGAAAACACTAAAACCAGGTGACATCTATCCTTTACTATTTCATCAACCATACTGCAACATCACTCTTGATGTTAGCTACCCTTGTCAGCTCTGAAAACCAATCGCTTGCCACCACGTAGCCCCCTAGAAGAGAGAGAAAAGGCCTGACCAGCCCTATTTTGCAAGCCATTCCTTTGTTAATGAATTTTGGCCTTCCCCAACAATACAACATTTTATTACAAATTAGCCCTGCATGATCTTTGGAGTACAGAACACTGCCAATCCGTCTATCACCAAACGCCGATACCGCCATACTGTCATACTGCCATGTGGAGGAGAGACAAGGGGGGAGACCTGCTCCTATTTTTCTCTGATTTCCTTAGTATTTGGTTTTCTTGGACCCTGTGGTGATTCACCGTTATATCACAGATCGGCCCCTGAAAAATCTTGTGAACCGCAAATAATCCTTAACCATGTGTCGTGGGAACCCTGCTAATAACCGATCGCTAATAAAAGTTGTGCCCTGACCCGTCGACCACCAATATGCGATATTGACAATCGACTGGTCATTGTTTCACGCTCTGTTAGTGCTCCATACCTATATGAACACCAATATGCGATATGCGATGAGCCTCCCGGGTCCTGATTGCGATTTTTCTCCATACTAAGCCATTTTCCTTGTTTTTTGAGGTTTTTAAAGGAATTCTTCAATAGGGTCTAACTTTTGATCTGGGAACCCTGTTTTGAACTTCTATATACCACTAAAAGGCTTATTCTGAGCACTATGCAGTGGAGAGGGTAACCTCAAGCTCTAATGGCTTCTTTGGCTCAAAATTTGGCATCAAACATCACTACTATTTGGCTCTTGAAGCATCTAGTGACTGAAAAAGTAGTGGATGACAACATTGACTCCCACTAGGGATAGTGACTTGCTGGAAAGGTTCTGCCTACAGACTAGTCGCGTTTCCTTCCATTAGGCATGAAGATATTCTTAAACAAAATATAATTTTGTGAAAAAGTACTTTTTGATAATAAACAACTCAAATAACAATTTTGACACACACCGGATATTTACAATGAGCAAGAGACATATATCTCTAATTTTGAAAATAAAATTTTAGGAATTGACCATTTACAGGCAGTTCCTGCAATTCACCATCCAAGTTTTCAAGCATGTAAGTGTTGTTTCCCTCTGTTTTGCAATCTTGAAGGTGCCCAACCATAGTGGATCAAATTTTCCGTGCTTTCCTTTGTTCTCTCGCCTAAAATCCCATCCGATGAATAAATCTCCTTGCCGAAGAGGTATGTCCTTAGCCTTATTGTCAAACAGAGATTTCATCCTTTGTTGATAGTTTGACAGTTTGGTCCCCACCTGCTCTTTGTTATCGTGAAGCTCCAAGAGCTGATTTATTCTTTTGTTCAAGGTGCTTGGTTCTTCCTCCACTTCTTATAGCAACTTAGCTACTGGCATGGCTAATTGGATAGGGAAGACAACAACCTTGCCACATACTAGCTCAAAGGGTCATTTCCCAGTGGATCTTTTGGGTGTGACACGGCTAGCCCATGGATAAAACTTTAGTTGGGAGTCCCAGTTCCTTTGATTCTCAGAAATGGTCTTCGCTAGAACTCTCACCACAGTTTTATTAGAAGACACATCCAAGTCATTCCCTTGAGGGTAGTATGTAGTGAAAAGTCCAATAATGATGTTGAATTTGTAGCAGAAGTTGGTGAACTTGCCAGATTTGAAAACATGTGCATTATCAGTGATGATTTTAAAAGGAAACCCGAGATGGGATAATATGTTCTCCTCCTTGAATTTTATCACCACTGAATCTTTAGAATTTGTTGCTTGGATAGCCTATATCCACTTGGTGAAATAGTCAGTGGTTGTTAAAATCCATTTGTGTTGGCCACTATAAGGTGGATTTATTTCTCCAATGAATTCCAATCCCCACTATCTAAAAGGCTTCTCTACGTGCACAGAGGGAGAGGAGCGAAGTTCTGCCTTTCAGCAAACAGTGGGCATTTTGGCATGACCTGACCTAAAAATAAACATCTCCAAACATCGTGGGAAAGTAAAATCTTTCCTTGAGTATTTCTTCTGTTGTTTCCATCCAACCGTAGTGTCCTCCAGAGACTCCCCCATGGAAATCCTTAATCACTTCATGGGTCTCTCCTTCAACCAAATGCAACAGTAATACCCCCACTAGGTCCTTCCAGTAGAGCAATCCATTGGATATAATATATTTGTGTGTCTGCAATCTCATACTCTAGTATTTATATCTATCAATTCCCAATAGGCATATTAGGAATAAGAGGTAATGAAGAATGTTCTTATACATGGGCGATCCCTCATATTTGGAATAGATATTCTGCTCAACCATTTTGTTTCTGCTCTGTTCATTCTCTAGGCTACCCTCCTCTGTGATCAGGCTTATTCCTAGAGCTTGGCAGTTGGATTCGGACAAAATATTAGCCAAGACCTAGCCTGTGATGAGCTTGGTAGGCTTGATTTTCAGCCCATAATCCTGTATTTTAGCTATCCATCTTCCCCTCTTCCCTTCGTTATCTCCCTGCACCAAGATGCCTTTAACTGCGGTCGTTGGGACAAGCGTTCTGATTTTAGATTGCAACACATACATATGAAGCAACTTCAATTCCTTCACCAATGCATAAGCATGTTTCTCTAATATATCATAGTTCAGTTCAACGTCCTTCAAGGCTTGGCTAAAAAAGGCAATAGGCTGCTTGTAACCATCTTTATTTTTCTATAATAGCACAACAACAATGGTATGTGAAGAGGTGTTGGTTTGGTGGGGCATGACCCAGGTTCAACGTTAGTTAGGCAAACAAATCCCTACATTACTGGCCCTTTCGGCATCAATCCGAGGAGCGCAGACCAAAGTCTCACCTGAACTAGTATGGGGGGATGTTGGAACCATGTTTTCACACCTTGAGATGGTCATGATGTTAGTTTATTCCTCCTATTCCTATTTTCATGCAGGTCGTTAAGTCCTAGGGGGTTTTCTGACTAGTGTTATACAAAAAAATGACCCTCTCATCAGCTCAGAAGGGAAAGACATGATAGCTGAAGCAAAGACCGAGATCACATGCCTTGTTTCCACACTAACATTGGCTATACACTAACAACCTACTTTATAAATCTTCTCTATAAGCCTAAGGGAGCATTAGTGACTCTACTAACTCTAGTTGTTATTTCAAGAACAACGTTACTGGATTTTAATGAGCATATAGAGGTCAAAGGAGAAAATTGACTCATAAATATCTCTATATTCCCTCCTAAATCTACTTAGAAAAGTAAGGAAACATCTCAAGTTTGACCTATTTGTGGGATTTCTAAATCCTAATGAAGGAGGCAAATGGGAAATAGTTGAAAAGCATGGAAACATCATTGCTTTTACCTTAAGAGACTCATGGAGGAACTTGGCAACCCTAACTCAATTTCTACATAAGCAAAGCTAGGGCTATGGTGATAGAGGTTAGATCATTTAAAAGGATAGCTTACTTGATTGTTGAGCATAGTCTCAAATCTAAGCATAAGAAGTTGGTAAGAGGAGAGAGGGAGAGAAAAGCTGGAGGGGTAAGGGAAGTCTTATGCAACAGATGGTCATAATCACACTTCTGAAATTAATATAGAACTAGAGTTGTATTGTCTACTCTGTGGTGTTGGTACTATCATTCATTTACTTGTTTGTCCAATACCTTTTAGCATGAGTAACTTAGTTATATGTAACTAGATGTATTTTATGTATTCATGTATTAGTTATCAAGGATGTATGTTTTGATTATGCTTGTCTCTTCTATGTGTAGGACTTGATCTAGAACTGGCTCAAGGGACTTCCACCTAGCTGCATTGTGCTCTCTAGCAAATTTATATGGAGGCTTGAGGTAATCAATTGGTCTTGCTTTGATAGTTAGTTATTGTTTATGAACATGCATGTAAGTTTGTGACAGTTGTAGATAATCTTATAGCCTTCCAAGGGTCCCAGGAAGACCCTTGAGGGTATCTCCATTCTCCATACACCATGCATTTTATCCTATAGTAGAATTGGCGACTCCACTGAGGACTATACATTTAGTTACAGTTCACCCAAACAGTTCTCAGTTTCCTCCTCCTTCTAGACCTCCCCATACTTCTACATTCCTTTTCTGGCCCATCAAGACCTTGTTGCATTCTTCCCTCACATGTTCAGCCTTGGATCTAATCCTAAATGCCCTATTTTGAACTATTTTCCCATACTAACACAGGTTAGTAGAGTAAACAAAGCTTTATAAAGCTCTGTGTCTACACAAATAGTGTGTTAGTGGACCCAGTAACTTTTTGTGGCCACTGCTATAGAGTGTTAGTCCCCCAAATTTTGACATGCAGTTATGCCTGTAAACTCAAAGGGATGGAAACCTACTCATGGACTAAAAGAGGATCTGGAACTGCATTTTGTTAGCAAGATCTATGTCGTAAAACAATTTCTTTTAGGAAATATTTTTTTCTTTCTTTCTTAAAAAGTTTTTATAAAAGAAATTTCAACAATTTTTTTGTTCATTCTTTTGCTTAGTTGGTTAAAATTTTCTTTATTTTGGTTTCAAATAGTTGTTAGAAAGCATTGGAAAGATTTATGTTGGTTATACATGTGTATTAATGACTAGGATGCATGGAACAAATATGAATGTCTGAAAGACTCTCACACATAGAATACAACTTATTTCGTCAAGCTGAATATTTTCAAGCATTGTATTTTGCATGATTTTTGAGTCAGAGTTTGACCACACATCATACATCAATGCCCCGACCAAAGACACTAAAAAAGTACACATAACATTTACCTAAATCAATCAATAACTCTTTATAGAGCAAACAAACATTAATTTAGGCTAGGATCTTGGGATAGGCAGTGCGAGTAAACTACCCAAGATCAAAAACCAAAACTAGTGTCATTAAAAGAAAGAAAATTCCTTTTGCACTCATACTATTAGGACCACTCCAGTCAAAAAAAAGCTAAATACAAGACAACATTAGACTATAAGTGAAGGTAGCCTGCCTTTGCTTGCAACTCCTTTTGGTATTCTATGTATTGGGGATCCCATCGGGGATTTTAGAATTGAGCCAGGGACTCAGGTATCCTGCCCGCACAGCATATTGTCTGCGACTATGTCCCCCCCAATAGTGTCTATGATATAGGTATCCTTAGTGGCCACAGTTTTAGGGACTTACACAAGATGACTGGGGCGGGCTGCCCTGGTACCTAACATAGACGGACCTACTCTGTCTTTAGTTTTTGGGAGGGTGATCGTCTTCACGAGAGTACTTGGACCCTCAATCTGAGGTTTGGACAAAGCTTTATAGTAACCGTAACTGTACATTTGGCCAACCCTCTCTATTAATCATTGTGATACTGGATTTGATCTCTAGTGATCGGTGCTTATTAGACAGGGTCATTTCCCTCTATTTGTTAATTGTTTCCCTTAGTGTATTTTTTATTTTTTAGGAACCCAAGTGTTATCGTTGAGAATTTAACAAATATCACGATAAATTTATTGATAAAAATTAAAGGTCACCGTGGCTACATCTAGCCCTCGTCGTCAATATTAATGATCGTTAGGACTTCCTCCATTCATTGTGAAATATCTACCGAGCTCCAGTGAACCAGATTCCCCATTTTTTGGAAATCAGTCTCCACAATCTCACACAAAATCTGTTTGGACAACCGAAGATTCAAGTTTACCGAAGGATTTCTTCACTGCAGGATTTCTTCCTCCCTACAACCCTCTGATCATGAATCCGTTGGACCCACTCTTGGTTCACGTGGCACCTGTAACCCCTGTGCCTTCAGTTGAAACATTTCCATCCATCCCATTGACGACTAACAGATCTTGGAACTTTGTGGACACTTTGGGTCCCCCACCACATCACCAGTCGATAGTCACCACCACACTGTTGATGGCGAACCCTACTATCCCATTTGTCCCAGGTACAAACCCTCACATGACACCCTCCACAAGTGGAACCTAGCCTATAATGGGCTCATCCCCTTTAGTGTCAAACTCCGTACCTTAAACAAGTGCTACATAGAGTGCTCCTTATAATGCGCAATATAGCACAATGAGCATGGGTCCCCTCAACCAACATTATGGTTGGCATCCATTTTACAATTCAAACCCCCAAATTCAAGTATCTGGGGGCACTCCCAATATGCATATACTCATTAGGAACATAATAGTTCCCCCTTTGTTTTCAGGCATGCATGGTCAGCAACTAATTGACATGAGCACTCCTTATGACAGTCAAGGACATATGGTTAGTTCTGTGGCGGGTGGGAATCCTCAAGGAGGTCCCAACCAATCCGTTGGGGCACCCTACTCACAACCTCAAATGAATCAAGGAGGTGCTACTTATCCTAGGATCAATTTTATACCCCATCACCACAATCCCCATGGAAATCTGCATTACAATGCCATACCCCAAGGAAACTACTATACCACACAACCTATGTATAATATTGGGACTCAAACTATAGGAGGACTACAAGGATCCTTAAGTCATATGTCATCGCCTTGGTCTGAGTCAGGGCCACTAGACACTCTTCCTTTCTTGGCAACATTGTATATCCCTGACTTGTAAAAACTTACAAATGACCCCATCTATGATAACTTGCTTTCACCGCCAATCCCGCATAAAATACCATTAGACATCGCCAAGTTCAATGGGAACCAAGGGGAGGATCTGGGTACCAATATCACCACCTATCATCTTTGGAGTGTTTCTAACTCCATGGTGGATGATAGTGTCTGGTTACATATTTTTCCCTACACCCTCACTGGTAATGCAACCAAGTGGTACATTGAGTTACCACATGCGTTAGTAAATAATTTTGATACTCTAGCAATGGAATTATTAAAGCACTTCCATCAACCCATCCGAAACTCATCACATCATTATGTTAGGATACTGCCACCCACATCTATGATCATATACATGAATGGAGATGTAGGAGGAGGTTAGTTAAAGCTGCCCTCTCGAACAATCTCTTAGCAGACTGGTTCTGCAAGTCCCTACTCCCCCAAATCACTAAGGATGTCGCCTTTGGTGGTGCGGTCATAGAAGACCAATCCATACTTCGTGCCCAACACTTAGATCTGATATATTCATAGTCTGGCACTCTTTACAACGTAATCCCCAATGCCCCTCATAACTCTAATGCTTCCACTACTACCAAATCGACTGCTCTTCCTATCACCGTAATAAACTCTGTGTAGTCTACTCAAAAACCCAACGGTAAGAACAAGAAGAATAAGAAAAAGACCACTCCTTCTATGGAGAAGTAAACAAAGAAAAATAACCCAAAGTAGAAGTTTGATGCACCTCCTAACGATGGAAAGGATAAACCCACCCGATTCCCTTGAAAAACCTGTCCGCAAGACCACATGACATATCTGTGTCCACGTCTTCAGGAATGCACAGATTTCATTTCTAAAAACGACACCAGAAGGACCCCCCCTATCTTGAATAATCCTTTCCCCACTCAATAGAAGCAACACCTTATTGAAAACCAACCCCAACCCCCGCAATGGGGCAACAGTGGTTCTCAACATCCTTCAACTGGTGAAGGACCCTCTACCATTTACACTTATGAAACAATAGATATACAAACAAGAGCCAAATATTATGGAGCTCATATCGCTCATGCAAAGGAACCTTCCTCAAGTCAAAACCCATTACCACCTAACAATTATCATATCAAAAGGCCAGTTTCTGACCTTGTGATTCGCTCCCCTAAAGGGGCAGTTCGACGCACAAAGAACAATACATCTGCATGTGCCACCCAAAAACATAGCATTGTAAAAGACTTGTCGCAAGCACCATCGACTATGTCGACACTCGAATTATCACAAACATGTCCAACACAAAGGAAAGCATTACTCTCAGCTATTGGTGGTATCGACCCACAGGATTCCATGCTTGCAATTTTCAACATGGAAAAGTGCAAACCTCCCCTTTCCCACCAGCTTGCATTTCAGGTGCAAATCTTTTCGAAAGGTAAAGGTAGACATAGAACTGTCATCAATGAATATGCTTCGACCTACATCATGTCAGCTTCATGTCAGCTTCATGTTGGCTCGCTTTGGGTTCTCCAACCATATCCCTATTGTTTAGTTCCCTTAAAGCTTTCGACAGCCACACTTTCATCCCAAAACGTTACCTTGCTGACTACCCCATCACTTTGAGTGGGAAAATGATAATGGTGGATATCGAAGTCACGGATCATAAACTCGACTATAAACTACTTTTGGGCTGCACTTAGACTTATTCCATGAATTCCATTGTGTCTTCGGTCTTCCGTATCATCCCATTTCCCTTAGATGGAAAGATAGTCATAGTGGACCAGCTGTCCTTCTGCACCCCAGACTACTCCTTATTACCTAGCGGCTCTATACCCTTAGTGGGTGGTCTACCTGGCCCTTACATCAGTATTGGTACTGGTCTATTGAAGGGCTCTTCCCTAATCAATTATTTCCCTCTTCCCCCTCCCGCGGCTCCACAGATGGTCTCTATGGTTTCATCCATTCCTCACGAACCAACCGACCCTTGGATCCTCACAGCCCCTTCAGACATTAACAGTTATGGAGAAAACATTTCGCTCTCACTAGACAAATTAGCCTACTAGGCCATTCAATCTGTATCCAAGTCTCCGGTCACTTTGGTCACAGCCAATGGTACCACTGCCCATCCCATAACTCCTCCTTCTTTCAATCCCCTCAATCAAGTCCTACATAAGGACGAAGCTATTAGGGAGATCATGAGTTTAGAAGAGCAACCTTGGGAGGACCCGCACCATCATGTTTTGATATCTGATTCGGACACGATGCCTCTTCAAATCTTGTCATTTGACACACCTGACATCATTTCCTCACCATATACAACTATAAAAACTTTGGAATCAGAGGGAAATATGGGCGACCTTTCAAAGACATTGCTCATTGATATTTCAGTCATGACAGGCATCGGGGAAAACGTACAGATTGGAGCCAATCTCAATTCGAACGAAATTGTGAGCTTCACCTACCCTTTTAAAGAATTTTGTGATGTTTTTCCTTGGTCTTATGGGGAAATGCATGGCATAGACCCTTCTATTGTCAAGCATGAGATCAAGAAAGATCGAGAATTCTTTTTATGGTATTTTTCTTGATCGTTAATCAGAAAAAACCTCGAGTCTCCTTCTTCAGGCTCGTTAAACTACCATGAAGAAGATTGAGCATTCTTTTTTCGGTATTTTCTTGATTTTTAATCCAAAAAATCCTCAACTCTCCTTCTTCAGGCTCATTAAACTACCACGAAGGAGCGAGCATTCTTTTTATGGTATTTTTCTTGCTTGTTAATCCAAAAAACCTCGAGTCTCCTTCTTCAGGCTTGTTAAACTACTACAAAGAATATATGAGCGCCTTCTTTTATGAGATATTTTCTTGCTCTTAAATAAAAAAATCCATTATTTTTTCATCGTTGGGCTCATTAAACACATAAGATGATGGTCCAAGCAACTCTTTTTGGCTCTTTTTCTAGCTCATTAAACTGAAAAAGATCATTAGAGCATTCTTTTAGGCACTTTTTTCTCGCTCATAAAACTGAAAAAAAAAATCCCAAGTTTTTTCTTTAGGCTCTTTAAATATTTATAAAGATGACTCGAGCATTCTTTTAGGTACTTTTCTCACTCGTTAAACTAAAAAATCCCAAGTTTTTGTCACCGGGCTCATTAAAAATCTAAGCCAACAACAAGAGAACTTGCTTTTTTGGGACCATTTCTCTCTCTTAAATCGAAAAATCCCTGAGTTTTTCCCCTTCTTCGGGTTAGTTAAATCTACGAAGAAGGAATGAGTAGTTCTTTTACCTCCTTTTCCTTGCTCAATAAACTGAAAAAGATACCTTGAGTTTTCTTCATTTGAATCATTAAAATTTGATGAAGGTATTGAGTTTGTCGTCACGTGACTCATTAAAAATTCACAACGAAAACGAATTTATTCCACTCCTTGTACTTGTAACAAAATGGGGTCAAAATCTATTGAACATAGGTTTCTCTTCATCCAGATTCAATATATTAACTCACAGAAAAGTAACCGATTCGGGTATACTATTAACCTTTTGTCACACCCGGTTAAAAACTATGAGAAAGGGACCACCCTGGAATCATTCTTCACGATATTTTCAGACTCTCTATATATGAAAATACCACTAAGTTGTCTCTTCTAGACTCATTAAATCAAATAGAAAAGATATAGAGTCGCTCATTTTACGCTCCTTTTCAGACTCTCAAAACATGAAAAGATTGACGAGTTTGTCTGTCTGGACTCATTAAACTAATCAGATAGGGCATATATTTGCTCTTTTTACAGTCCTATTCAGACTCTTAAAATGTGAAAATATTGATTATTTATCTCATCTGGATTCATTAAATTACACGGATGAATGATAGAGTCACTCCTTCTACGATTCTTTTCAGACTCTTAAAATATGAAAAGATCGACGAGCTTACTCGTCTGGATCACTAAACTAATCAGATGGGGAAAGTAGACAATACAACTACATTAAATATTAGAAAGCATTGTTTGGCAGTAGTCATTCCCTTGAACATGGCACTCCCTTAGATAAACCTTCCTTGTGACAGCCTCTCAATATGAATCCTACCATCCTATGAGTTTAGCCTAAATATCTTAATGTTCTTCCATCTTTGTATCCTAACACTCTTTGGTGTTCATGAGTCTAGTGCTGCATGGTTAAAACCGTTGTCATGCCTTATATTGTTCAAGGGTTAACCTTTTGTTTCATCCATCAACCCATCAAGCATATCCTTTAATCATGCCCTCCGTCATTTAGACCCAATGCTCAAAGAGTCCTCAAAAAACAAATCATTCTTGTCTCGTTCCATGTTAATTAATGTAGGACACATTATTGCCTACCTTTCGACATGTATCTTCCTATCAACTTCAACACTCTATTTAGGAAGACAACCCAGAAACACATTTAGTGCCTTGGTACTTACAGACATTGGTGGAAGGTCACCTTATGTTTGATCAGGGGTTCTCATTATTGGATCCTAGTTAAGAAATTCTATGAGTGTTCGATGATGAAAACATTTTTCACACTCATTAGATTGTATTGTGCATCTTGGATACCATCACCATTATTGGTGGCCTTCCTCATGTCTATTAATGATCTCCATTACTTGTTGGTAATGAGATGATTTCGTGCATGTTCGACATCAACGCATATATTCACATGTATCGATCTATGTTGTTCGGTGAAGCAAAAATCAAGACCTTGGGTAGAGGCTTGCATCACTTAGCCTTGCTTCCTCTCCCAAGTTGTGTATATTGTTTTTTGTAGATAGCTCATCAGAATGATCCTATTATGACACTGGATCCATATTGTGCTTATCGGCGGCCAACATCGTCATATCTCTTTTATGAGAAAAGTCACTCTAACATAGCTACTGAGCATGGGAATGCCCGACTCAGGACATGATTTTAGTTTATATATATGTGTGTGTTGTATTAGGTTTCTTGTACCACTCAAAGCTCCGATCCTCTCTCTCTTTTTGTCAAAGAAGGAAAATTATAGTTAAGTAAAGTATTTCGGCCATTGTCGCAACCCCTGATCTCACACTTTAGGGGGTATCTGTTATACAACAAAATGACCCCCTCATTAGCTCAAAGGGGAAAGACATAATATATGAAGCAAATACCAAGATCACGTGGCCTTTTTCCACACTAACGTTGGCTATACACTGACAACCTACTTTATAAAGCTTCTTTGTGAGCCTAAGGGAGTGTTAGTGACCCTATTAACTCTAGTTGTTAGTTCGGGAACATCGTTAGTGGATACTAATGAGCATCTAGAGGTGAAAGGAGTGAATTGACTCATAAATATCTCTATATTCCCTCCTAAATCTACTTAGAAAAGCAAGGAAACATCTCAAGTTTGACCTGTTTGTGGGATTTCTAAATCTTAATGAAGGAGGCAAATGGGAAAGAACTGAAAAGCATGGCAACATCATTGCTTTTACCTTAAGAGACTCATGGAGGAACTTGGCAACCCTAACTCAATTGCTACATAAGCAAAGTTAGGGCTATGGTGATAGAGGTTAGATCATTTAAAAGGATAACTTACTTGATTATTGAGTATAGTCTCAAATCTAAGCATAAGAGGTTGGTAAGAAAAGAGAGAGAGAGAGAGAGAGAGAGAGAAGCTTGAGGGGTAAGGTAACGTTGATGCAATAGATGGTTGTAATCACTCTTCCGACATTAATATAGAATTGCAGTTGTACTGTCTACTCTGTGGTGTTGGTACTATCATTCATTTACTTGTTTGTTCAATGCTTGTTAGCATGAGTAGCTTAGTTATATGTAACTAGATGCCTTTTATGTATTCATGTATTAGTTATCAAGGTTGTATGATGTGATTATGCCTATCCCTTCTATGTGCAAGACTTGATCTGGAGCCAACTTAGGGGGCTTCCAGTTAGTTGCATTGTGCTCTCTAGCAAATCTACATGGAGGCTTGAGGTAATCAATTTGTCTTGCTTTGATAATTAGTTATTGTTTATGGACATGCATGTAACTTTGTGACAAGTGTAGATAATCTTACAGTCTGCCAAGGGTCCTAGAAAGACCCTTGAGGGTATCTCCATTCTCCATACACTATGCATTTTATCCTATAGCACCTAGCCCTGTATTTCGCCCTTCGGTACCTCCGCGAATGGGTATGATTGGCCTTTGTGCCACCCTAACCTATGGTTCAGGTAATTTCACGCTACTAGGGCAGCGTATCGTGCATATTCCCAACTTAACTTATGTGTATTACTTATCTTATTAAACAGTCACAATTAGCATTGCGTAAACAGATATCCTTATTTGCATTTAATTATCCAACATAATTACATACATTCGTGCATCACATAAGCATTATAAATGAAATTCATACACAATTGACACGATGAATTAACAAGAAATAAAGACACAAAATTTGTAGAATGCTTCTCTTTATTGATATCTTCAGAGGATTATAGACTCTATCCACCCTGTGCACACAACTATAGGGGTTCGTGCACTCAGCTATAGACTTTTTCCCTAGGCCTCTGCGCACTCAGCTACAGAGCCTCTACCTACTTTACGACCTGAAACTTAGACTTCTCTCCTTATCACTCAAGACTCCATCAATGAATCATGACTCATTAAGACTACTTAGAGCTTACTTACTTAGCTCTTTTTATACAATCCCATGGTCCATGGACCATGGAGAGATCTTTATAGCTGACTTTCCTTTATAAAATAAGGGCAGACAACCATTTATGACTCATGACACCTTCGTGCTCTGCCATGACAAAATGAGGAGACTTTACAACTTTATTACAAAATTCAACCCAAAACATGGGCTTTTAGCCCCAAAACTGTCCTTGGGAGATTTGGTTCCCAACAGACCCCCAACACAAACATCGTGACTTTCCCTCGAGTCACTCAGCAGGCATAGAGACCTTAGCTCGAAGACCTCCTAGATGGACCCGTATGCTCGCTACCTCAACAATGCAATGTGCGGATGCTTGCTTCATGTCTTCCACCATTTGCTGAGGAATCTGCCCCAAGTGCGGTCCTTCGAAGAAAATTTCATCTAGTAGTAGAGGGGTTTGCAAGGGGACCTTGCTCTCATCGACATCTTTCGGCACCTTGGTCTTGCCCTTGCATGGAGGGACATACTCAGGCAACCAAGTGATAGGGTCAGCACCCTAGGCTTCAACTTCCTCCACATCTACACCCACATCCTCATCATCCATTGGGATGTCTTTGGTTTCTTCCTCCTTTGGCTCTAAATTGATGGCTTTTCCCTTCTCCTGTGTGGTAGGCTTCGGTGGGTTTCTTTTTAGTGATGCATGCATCGATATAGCAAGTTTCTTTCCCTTCTTATACTTCACACTCTCCTTGGTTGGGGTCGGCTTTTGTCTTGTTGTCCTTGGTGATTTGGGGACTTTGTCTAATACTTTGGCAAGCTCGGGAGAAGCTTCTTCAGCCTCCATCTCAATTTTTGGCATTGACTCTTCTGCTTCAGTATCTATAGCTTCTATGGGCACCAACATGATGTTCTACAAGAACTCCTATGTCTCCTTAAGCAATGTCTCGAATACTAAACTAGTTATTAGAAGTTCATAGTGCTTGTGATTCATGTGCGCCTGAGAGCTCAACAACTCAATTCTTGAAATGACAAGTGTTTTTTGCTAGATAGCCAACTATAATTTATACGGCATTTTGAATTCAAATCCGACTGTTGCCCCCAAATTCGGTTCATTAATGCCAGATTGGCAGCAGATTGTCAAGGATTTGACCCATAAATTTCGTCTTAAATGTCATCCACCCACTCCATTTGGCCTCATTTCTATTGTCAAATCATTAACAGTGACTTTAACGGTCACTTTTCGGTCGACCTGTGTGATTTCTCCCTAGGCAACGTAGCTCCCTTCATGATGTCATGAACCCTGTGACACTTCCTTGCTTCGCACAATCCTCCAATCACGCAGCTCCCCAACCCGGGCAGTGTAGTTTATAGTCTCGCACCTCCTTTTAGTTGGCTGGAGTGCTAAGACTTTGCTACCTTCATATAGTCACATGGCTAGACCACCGATGTATGGCTTCAAGCAACTACCATTCACCTTTCCTAGTAAGGAATCTCCATTCAATTTGACCAACTGAACCGCTCCTCTCTCAGTAATCTCCTTAGTGACATAGGGCCCTAACCAGTGCATTCTGAACTTTCTTGGAAATTTATCAAACTTGCTATCATATAAGAAAACTAGGTCATTTGCCTTAAAGGTGTGTACCTTAATGTGCCGATCGCCCCATGCTTTTTTGCACTGCTTTTGAACCTATTGGTGAAATCCAGCTAAAAATCTTTCTTCCTCAATCTTAGCCAGTTGCGCGAGCATCTCTTCTAGGGCTCCACGATCCATCATACCTATGAGTGCCACTATGCACAAACTAGGCACAATGTATTCCATGGGCATCACCACTTCAACACCATATACAAGCCTAAAGGGTGTTTGTCTAGTCAACTTCTTACACGTCGTCCAATAGGCCCATATTACTGCAGGTATGCGTAGGTCCCAATCACTTCACTAAGCATTGCAAACCTTGGTCATTGCATTCTCCAACACTTTATTGAATGCTTCCACCATCCCGTTAGTCTGTAGGTGATAAGGCATGCTCTTCTAGTGATATACCTGAAATTCCTCTGTCAACGCGCTGGTTATTTCATTCCGAAAGTGTGTACCGTGATCACTCATCAAAATATTTGGACAACCAAATCATGTCAATACATACTCAAAGAGAAACTTCATAGTAGTTGCACATGTACAATCCTTTATAGGTTGTGCCTCCACCCATAGAGTCAAATATTCAGTCGCGATCATAATGTACCTTGCTTCTATCTTCCTTGGGGCTGAATGGGTCCCACAAAATCTATCACCCATTTCTCAAAGGGTTGTAACATCGCCTATCAATTCAAAGGCATATCATCCCTCTACAATGGCCTGGTAGTTCTTTGACACACATCACACGCTCTACAGTAAGCTTTTGAATCCTGATGGAGGGTTGGCCACCACAACCTTACACGTAGAATCTTTTGGGCAATTGCTCTCCCTGTATATGTCTTCCTGTGGTGCCATCATGAGCATCTGCTAGGATACTTCTCCTTTCAAACTCTAGTACATATCATTGCAATATCTCATCAAACCCCATGCCCAACAATGACAGAAAAATCTACTGCATGCACCACTAATTCCTTCTTCTGCTAGATGGTGTATCCTTCTAGGGCGATTCCTGTCATTAGGAAGTGTATGATATCCTCAATATGACCATCTACGATGCGCACTACAAATAGCTACATGTCAAGAAATCCCTCCTCCAAGTTAGTGGGCTCTTCCCTTGTTTCAATTCACGAAAAATGGGCTGGTCCCATGTTTAGTCATCTAGGCTTCATAATAACTTCAAAATCATACTCTTAGAACAATAACAACCACCCGCAAATTCAGCCCCCCCAGCACAAGCTTATTGACCAAGTATTTCAGTGTGGAATGATATGTATACATCTTAAAATGGTCACCCAACAAATAGTGTCTAAACTTCTGGAGCATGTATACCATGGCTAACCCTTCATGCTCAGTGGTGGAATAGTTCTTCTCTGCCTTGGATAACCTTCTGCTTGCGAACGCTATAGGATGGTCCATGTCTCTACCAACCTGTGTTAGTACTGCTCCCAGCTCTATACATGATGCGTCGACATGTATATGAAACTCCTTCTTCCAATCCAGGAAGACTAAAATCGGCACAGTGACCATATTTTCCTTCAATACATCCAATCTTCTCTTACAATCCTCATTCCAACAGAATGTGACATTCTTTTTCAACAACTTCTCCATAGGCATGGTGATATGGGCATAGCCTTTGATAAACTTTTTGTAGTATCTTGTATTTCCTAGGGTAGCATGCAACTATTTCACACTCCTCAGCGCTTCCAAGTTAAGTATGATCGCGATCTTCCTAAGATCTGCCATTAGTCTCTATCTACAAACCACATGACCTAGTAGGGTCGCAAAAGGAACAAAAAACATGAATTTCTTCAGATTGAGCACGATCTGGTATCTTCGATAGGTATCCAACATCAGGCACAATCTTTCTACATGGCATTTCACTATCCCAAACATAGTCCACTCATCAAAGTATACTTCCAAGAACTTGTGAATAAATTCCTTGAATGCCGCAATGACTACGCACAAAAAATAGCAGGTGCATTCTTCAATCCAAAAGGCATTACAGTGTACTTAAAACACCCCCGCTTAGTTGTGAACGTTTTCTTGCTCCTATATTTTGGCACAATTATGATCTAATGGCACCCAAAGAACCCATCAGTGAAGGAATGTGCTTCCTGGCCACCTACATTGTCCAACACTTCATCAATGAACGGAGTCAGGAAAGGATCATGTACACAAGTGTCATTCAACTTCCTGAGATCTATGCATATCCTTATTTCATCCTTCTGCTTCTTCTCCTATACCACCATTGGGCTTACCCAATCAGATTCTTCTAGAGGCTCATTGATTCATATCCTGAGCATCTTGTCTAGCTCTAACCGGACCTTTTCCTTATACCTCAGATTGAGATGGTAAGGTATTTTCTTAACTGGCTTCGCCTTGGGCTTCAACATGATATTCATAACACCTAGGTCCCCGATTATCCCTTTTAGATCCGTAAACTTGGTAGGGAACAAATCCTTGAATTCGTGGAGTAATTCAATGAACTTATCCACCATCGTGTCATCCCAGTAATCTCCAATCTTCACGAATTTTGGCTCTACCTCCATACCAATATTTACCTGTTTCGTTTTTAGTGGCGCAGTTATATCATGATTCTCAATCTACAATCCTTCAACCTCGTGGTGACCTTCTATTTCATGGATGTTAACCTTTTGCGAATCCTCATCTTCTTCTTCAGTAGTCATGTTATAACATTCCAGCGTGTGATTCAACTGAGTAGTCCAATCGGGTTGAATCAGGTCCAAATGATCCTGCAGTATCCTAAAGATTGGTGCTTTCACTTCTTGTAGTGTTTCGTCAATACAGTCAAACCCATCTTCAAAGTTTAATGTCATTATGAATTCTTCGCGTAGAATATCCCATTCACTTGTACCATGGTGTAGCTTCATTTCTAAGTACCAATTCATCAGGATGACATCTAGGGTGTCACAGAACAAGTACACCCATTCAGGTTGGGGCTTTGCTCCACAAGTGTGACCCCATTTGGCCATGTGCGCACATGGATCATCCTTCCTATCATACTTGTTTGTCATTCATACCTTTAGCTTCCCAAAGTTTTTTCTCATCATCCTCCTATATTCGTGCAAATCATCAAAGTTTCCCTTGTGTGTACTCCACCATCTTGCGGGCGTTGCGTGTAGTGCTTAGTCCAAAGCCCAAAAGGGCTGCTTTTCTAGTACCTCTCATTCGAATGCATCCAAGAAAATATATACGTCATTCAATCCATCATAAGTGGGCAAATTTCTTACCTCTAACGACACATAGCACATCGACAGGGTCATCATTTTACAACTTAGTGTGGTTACTTCATGTAACTGATTCTTCTAGCACTCTAATTCTTCATCAGAGTCCGAGGTGCAAGAAATCTTGTGATCCCATGTAATTCACCCATCTACTGTTGGATTCACCCAATCTTGGTCTCGTGTTGTTATCTTATAGATACAATCCAAATCATCATCGCTCTCACAATTATGGACTGGTTTAGTATAGTGCAATCATTCAGCAGGATCTATGGGTACTATTACATGGAGTGATTTCTTCTCGAATATGATCTTTCACTTCTTTAGGTTGATTACCCCATTCATATCAATAACCCAATCAATGCTAATGAGCACAGGTTAGGGGTTGTTGTCATCTGTAATTTCTATTACTTCAAAGTCATCCAACATGCTCGTGCCTTTAATATCTACAGTCATCCCTTGCAGTTGCCCCATGGCAATGATCTTCTTTTGATTTTCCATCCTTAACAGAATCGGAGACCACTATAGCATGGGTCTTCCCATTCATTCCTAGGTCTTCTTCGGTAGAATGTTCATGTCTAACGCCAGATCCAAAATAACCTGATCCATTTCATACTCTCTTATTTTTGTTGTTGGCCTCATCTCTCATCCTATCCTTGTCTTATGCTTACCAATTTTTTGTACCACATGCGGTTCACCCGGAGTGTTTCTGACACATCTATTTATAGCTCCTGTAATCCCTTCATAGCCTTACTATCACATAGAAACTTCATGCAGGTCTGTAGGAAGGTTGTAAGCATAGAATGGTCCATCTCCTGATTAGGCTTATCCTTGCTTCTTGAGGTGGAGGCCTCAACAAAGCTCTTCTTTACTTCCATGAATGTTTCACATGCATGCTCCAAATCGAATTCAGCCTCCTTCACCGGAGCTTTGTGAACCCATTTGTTTTCTTCGGGTTGTTTCCCCTATTGTAATTCCACTTCGGAGCACTATATTCGCATTCAGATTTTCTTCGCAAGACTCAGACTTCATCATCTATAGGTTCTGAGGTGGTAGCGTCCCTTTGTCTCATATTCTCGCTATTTGCATAGGACAGTCCTCTATTTCATGATCAAACAAAGTGCAGTATTTGCATGATGGATGCAATGGGTTAGTGCAATCGGGAGTATAGTGTCCTGGTCCTCCACACTTATAGCAGATTAGCTGCCCCTGACCTCTGCCCGGTCCTCCTCTACCTCAACCTCATCTGTGCCCCTAAAAGCCTATTCGTACCATCCTTGCGCTCTAGTCAGGGGGCTGCATTTCTGCCTGAACGCTATAGGCAGGTGTTCTATCCATCATCAATTCATAACTCTTGTAGTTGCACTCATCATGCCCTACCAACCTACAGAAGTTGCAGAACAATTGTTATGGTTTTTGTACAAACTTCTGTAGCAAATGACAGTTATCTATCATATGTTTTCCTACTACCTGACATAGAGCACACCATAATGCAAGCCCCGTGCTTGGTCCTGCTTGAGCTTTTGACCTCAAAGACATCAGTCTCCCTCCTGCAATGTAGCTCGCAAAGACCGGGCAATGTTATTTTTCATGCCCTAGACCCTTGCATTTCAGGAATCATACCTCTTCCTGCACCTTCGTTCGAACTATTCTATCCTGCTTCAAACTTTGCATTTCAATGCAAAGATTTTGCAACTACATATGGATCTGTTGAACCCCCATATTTGGATCCTACATTTGTGTTTCATGCAATCTCATTTCAATCTTGAAGGCCTCTGCCTGAGTCGTTATCTTCTATTGTGACAGTGCAACCCATAGGTGTGGCAGGGGTGAAGCCATGAACCTTTCGCAGTGTTGTCCATCTGTTAAGTTCATATTAGCTTTGTGGATTTTACACTTCAATCTCTGATCTAATTCCCAAGGTGTCTCACTTGGTTTCATTGTGATTTTGTTGAACCCAACAATTGGCTATGCCCCATATTTAGGCCTACTGAATTCCTTGTTCAGAGCGGTTTGGATGTTTGCTACTCTAGCATTTGGGTTATCATTAGAGTATTTAATGTACCAGGTTAGTGTGTTATCATGTATAGCACTAACTAGTGTTGCCTTCTTCATGTGATCATCTATAATTCCCTAAGCTTCCCATACATATTTTACGATGAACCAAAACTGATTTGGGTCCTCATTTCCCAAGCCTTTAAACAAAGGCAACTTCACTGAATTTGCCATACTGAACTGCGGTGGAGGTGGAGGTGGTATGGGTGAAGTTGCAGGTGATGGTGGTGAAGTTGGAGGTGGTGTGGGTGGAGGTGGAACTCGTGGGAATCCTTGTCTTATTAACTGAATAAAACTTCACAGAGAAGCATGTGCTACTTCCTCTTCATCACCCAATGGAGATGAAATCAATGGACTCTATTCAGGACCCTTTCTTCCTTCATTCTTGTAAGTCTTTTTGCTTTGCATAGCTCTAAACATCAAGATAGCTGCATAACCCATTTTTCGCAAAATAACATTTTAATCCAAGTATTCAAAGATTTCAAGTAGTTACCTAATGGACCTTTGAAAAAGCATCGCTCCACCTCACTGTAGCTGACTGAGGTATCAACCACAAATTCAACCACAAATCCTCCTATGATGTGATCGAGCTAATGATCGATAATGCAGGCGATCTTATCCTCATATGCTTCCAGTCTACATACTAACTCTAGGGTCCAAACAATAGGACTGTCAAGTCTCCACCTTCCTTGGCTCTCTACTAGCTTCGTGATTCACTCGTATAGCTCATTCAAAAAGGAACGTAAAACTATCTCATGTATTTATGTACATAGGTACCTATCCAACCACTGCTCCTTTTTCAGTTTCGTTTTTTATTCTCCTGTGATGCGAATTTGTGGATCTTCCTATCTAACCAGTCTTTGATCTATTTCTTAGTTGGATTCCAGTGATACAACATCACACATCTCTTATGCAGATTTTGGTCTCGATAATAGAACCATTTGTTGACTTGGTGGGGCCTGACCCAGGTTTAGCATTAGTTAGCCAAACAAATCCCTACACTACTGGCCATTTCGGCATTAGTCCTACAGAGTGTTGTCTAAAGTCTCACCTGAAGCAATATGGGGGGATGTTGAAACCATGTCTTTGTAGCCTAAGATGGTTGTGATGTTGGTTTATTCCTCCTATTCCTACTTTCGCACAGGTCGTTAACTTCTAGGGCTCTGTCTACCTAGCCTTGTATTTTTCCCTTCAGTACCTCCGTGAAGGGGTACAATTAGCCTTCATGCAGCCCTAACCTGTGGTTCAGGTACTCTCACGCTACTAGGGTAGCATATCCTGTAGATTCCCAACGTAACTTAAATTTGCAACTTGTCTTATTAAATAATGACAATTAGTGCCACGTAAACAGATATCCTTATTTGCGTTCAATTTTCCAACATAATTACATAAATTCAAGCATCACATAAGCATTATAAATGAAATTCATACATAATTGACACGATATATTAATAGGAAATAGAGATGCAGAATTTGTAGAATTCTTCTCTTTATTGATATCTTTAGAGGATTACAGACTCTATCCAACCTGCGCACACAACTACAGGGGTCCGCGCACCCAGCTACAAACTTCAACCCTAGGCCTCTGTGCACTCAGCTGCAGAGCCTCTACCTACTCTACGGCCCAAAACTTAGACTTCTCTCCTTATCGTTGTAGACTCCATCAACGACTCATGACTCGTTAAGACTACTTAGAGCTTACTTACTTCGCTCTTTTTATACAATCCCATGGTCCACAGACCATGGGTAGATATTTACAACTGACTTTAGTTTACAAAATAAGGGCGGACAACATTTTATGACTCATGACACCTTCATGCTCTGCCACCACAAAATGTGGAGACTTTACAACTTTATTACAAAATTTGATCCAAAACATGGGCTTTTAGCCCCAAAATTGTCCTTGCGGGATCTCGTTCCCAACAAGAGGCAAAAGAAAAGATGTAGAAGGGCACTGAATAATTGGGGATGAATAGCATTGGGGCCTCAGCCAAAGATTCTTTGATCCTAGCGAAATAATCATGGGGTGCAGAGCTTCACTTAACTCTATTCTCCCTCTTGAGCATATCTATGATACCTTTAACTATCTCAGCCTTAAGAAATTTACCCTCCCCAAAAAGGCTTGGACTTCTTTCTTGTTTCTGGGAAAGGGAATGAGGCTGATGGCTCTGATTTGTTCAGGATCAATCTTTACTCCTTCCCATGCTACTATGTGCCCAAGTAGCTTCCCCTCACTTAGGCCAAACTCAAACTTCTTTGGATTGAGAGAGAGGCCATACCTTATGCACTTCTCGAAAATGAGCTTTAAATGGAGGATATGCTCTTCATCGGTCTTATAAAAGACTGTGATGTCGTCTAAGTAAACTACTAGAAATTTATCTTTCTCACCCAAGAAATTTATGTCCATAGCTCTTTGGAATGTGGCTCCTACATTTATCAACCCAAATGCACTTATACCTTATGCACTTCTTGAAAATGAGCTTTAAATGGAGGATATGCTCTTCATCATTCTTAGAAAACTCTGTGATATCATCTAAGTAAACTACTAGAAATTTATCTTTCTCACCCAAGAAATTTATGTCCATAGCTCTTTGGAATGTGGCTTCTGCATTTATCAACCCAAATGGCATGCGGGCGTACATGAAGGTCCCCCACAGGGTGGTGAAAGCAGTCTTTTTTTGGTCCTCATGGTGGACCGCCACTTGGTTATATCTTAAGAATCCATCCATCATGGATATTCTCGCCACATCCACTACCTTTAGCAATATATTATCCATCTTGGGCACAGGGTAGTTGAATTTTAGGTACGCCTTGTTTAAATTTCAGAAGTCCACGCACAACCTTATCTCTTTGTTCTTCTTCTGGACAGGGACCAAATTAGCCACCCACTTAGAGTATCTTGGATGGACTATGATTTTAGTCAGCAGCAACTTCCTTACCTCCTTCTCAATGGAGGGGAGGAAGAGTGGGTTTATTTGTTTGAGTTTCTATTTACATAGATTTATCCCACTCTTCGGAGGAATCTTATGTTGAATAATATTTGTGTTAAACAATTTCAAATCATTATAAGATGAAGGAAATACATCTTTGTAAGTTTTGAAGAGATCTAAATACCTTTGTCTTTATTGTGGCAAGACTCCATTGGCCAATCTGATCATCTAGGGTTCCTCATTTGATCTGATGTTGCAGTCTTCTACTTGCTCATCCTTCTCTAAGACCATTAGTTTGGACACTATGTTGTCCTTATTGAAATTTCTTTCAAGTGGAACAAGTCCACGAGGGATGGTGTTCCATTTTAGTTGCAAATTTTTTTCCCAGCCATTGTGTATTTCCATGGAGTGGCTTCTTTTTTTTCCTTCTTCTTCTTCTTGGATCGATGGTCATGTGGGAAAACTACCCAATGACTTCTATGAATCTTTTTACTTGCTCGTCATCTTCAAATACCTTCCATTGTTTTACATTATCAGGTATTGAAGGTTTCTGTCTGACTTCTATCTCATATCTGAGGAGTGGATTATGTGGGGGCCTGAAAGTGCTTGCAGCTACCACAAGAAAGTCAACCATCTTGTTTTCTTCCCTGGGCACAAACTAGATGTTAAACGCCAGGAATAAATTTTTGATTAAGTACCACACTTCCTTTTGGTAGGTACTCAACTTCAAGTGTTGTCTTGGCATCGGTCTCGGATCTTATTCACAACCAACTCGGAATATCCATAGACTGGTAGGCATTCAATGTTCATATTTCTCATCATTTGTATCCTAAGGAGCAATGCTTCATACTCCAATACATTTTTGGTCGCCTCAAATTCAAGCTTTAAAGAGAGGGGTATCATGCTATGTTCTGGAGATACCGACAATGCTCCTGCTCCATTCCCATCTTTTGATTTTTCTCCATCGAAGTATAACTTCCATACCTCATTTTCATTTAAATGTTGGTATTTCAAATACCTTGTTAAGTGTATTGATGCTTCTTCTAAGAGGTTCTCATCCTCTTCTAAGAATAGGCAGGAGATGTCATTGTCTTTCCCATGCACTAGGGAGTTCTCTAAGCCTTTAGCTAGGGTCACAGTTTTCACAAACCAAGATTCTCTGAACAACCTTCTTTTCTCACCTCCAAAAGTGGGAATGGTGGCATAAGTATGACATAGCTTGATAGAGCCACCCACCTTGGAACCCCCATATTTGGATAAGAGAATTCCAAAACGAGGAGGTATTCCTACCACCACTATATCGATGACCACACTCTTCACTGGGATCTGAGAAAATTTTACCACTAGATCCTTTATCATGTCTAAGCACTTGACACTCTTGGAGTCAAAGGAGTACAAGTATTTGTATGGTCTGGTGATCTCCAAACCCAGTTGTTCCATTACTGATAATGGCATGAGGTTGTGTGAAGCTCCTGAATCTAGCATGCAGTTATGCAACAAAAGGTCATGGATCACTAGATTCAAACAAAATGCTACAGTAGAGGGATCCAACTCTTCCACATGTGGCTAAAAAAAAAACATTGGCCTCTCCTCTTGGAGGTTAAAAGTATCATGGGATGATGTTGAGCCAGTTGGGTGAATGAATTTGGAGACATGAGCTTTGTAATGAGGCTTCTTTAAAATCAGAGTCAGAGGAACAGGAATTTTTAACATTTTCAACTCCTTCTAGAGATTGAATGTACGTTGGGCCTTTTCTACATCTCCATGCTTTGTTCCTTCTCCCTTCCTGCTGGCAGTTTTCAGTGGATTAGGCACCTCTTTTTTTGGGTGTCCCTTAGGACTGTTGCTCTCTTTATTTGTAGAGACTCCTATCTTCAGTGGGTCTGGATGTAGCTTACCCTTCCCTTTGTCTAGGGTTGGAGGAACCACTTAGGGAGCATCTTCCCCTTACTGTTCTAGCTCTTTGATCCTCTTCTTCGAAGATCTTAGATTATACTTACCTTGTGGCTTTGTTTGCATGAACTCTATAAACTTTCTGTAATAATAATCCATTTATTCCTCCTCTATTGCTACTTCTTTGTGATGACTTGCCACCCGGTAAGCCATATTCTCATGTTCCTCGTTAGAAAAACCAGCCTATATATTGCCCTGCATCTCCTAAGTATCAGACGATTGTTCATCGAGATTGTCTTCCAAGCATAAGGGATGAGGAATATGATTCAAGTGCTCCTTTCTTAACCTTGGAAGTAGTTGTAATGGAGGCCTTCTATATTGATGGTTATAGCCTCGCTTGTTGATTTGAGCATTTTTCTTAGAGAGGTTCTTTTTCTCAATTTCGACCTTCCCAACTTTTTGTGATGAACTCTTGGTGAGTTTGTCTAGATATTCCCGTTTCGGTTTTGATGATTCCACAACTTGACCAGAGGAGGATACCTCCTCTTTTCCTCTTTTGGATTCAACAAGTTCTTGCTTTGCTCTCGACTTCCCTGCTGAGGCCATATTGGCTTCCACTTCGAGAGCATCAATCTGAAGTTGGTCCAGAGTGGTAGATTTCCTTTCTCTCAAGGTAAAAACAACATCAGAGTCAAAGGCTCCCAAGAAAAACAATTGAGCTACAGCTGGGGGAGGCTTTACGTCAACTGACAGGCTATTGAACTTCTTATTGAATCTTTCAATAAAATTTTGTAGTATCCTCCTTCGACATTTTCCTTATTGCATTGAACTCGGCCAAGAGGTACTCATGGTTCCTCTATTCTCCCCATTTCTGGGTGAAAGAGTTTTCAAGTTTCTCCCATGTAGGGATGGAGGCATTAGGTAGAGATTTGAACCATTTTCTAGCCTCTCCATCGAGGGATTGTAAAAATAGTCTCATAACCACATCCAATTGTTCTACATTATGTTCTCGGAAAAGTCACTGAAGGTTTCAATGTGACTTTGTGCCATGTTATCATCTTCCTCACTGAACCTAGCAAGATGTTTTAGGTAGTATTGCAGCATTGCACTCAGATGCTGGGGTAGATCAAGAGGTGCATACTTATTAAGAAAAACACCTGGTAGAGCCATCTAGACTAGTGGGGGGAGATTTACATTTGCTTTAGGGACTAGGGTTAAAACCACCTAGGTTGTAGGGGAAGGATGGTATGTCAGGGCCTTAGGAGTATGTCCTGAACACTGAGTAGCGACAAACTGGGAACTCGAAGAGGTAACTTCGAAGGTTGGATGGTAGCACAATTTGGGGGAGTTTTTTCTTTCCATACTTTCTTAAAAAACAAATTTTCAGGGTTAGATAGAAATATATCTTTCGGTTGGGATGCATCTAAGCGAGTATGAGGCCTTTTAAAATCCAGGGTTATGAATTATAATGAGAGGAGTGTGGAGTCACCAAGTTGATATGGATACAATCATAATAGACTTTGATCACCTATTCAAATAGTGTTTCATCTTGTCGTATCCGAGGGGAAAGAATCATTCAATAAGATCCCTGGCAATGACACTAAAAGATGATGTATCTCCGAGAGACAGCCTTGGATTGCTACAAGGCTAGTGTTTGTGCACATCTAAATTGGTGTGTCTCAAATGATTTAAATGATACTAGAGACAACACTTATGATATATAGATACATATGTACATAGCAAATAGATTGTTCATTAATCCAAAGAAATAAAACATGGATTTCTAGTACATCTTCACATGTTCTGATCTCAAAAATAAGCATAAAAAATTGCAAAGGCTGAGAGCTTCAAAGTATTATAGCTAATAATATTTTGGAAGATTGTCTGAGAGGAAAATAGAGAATAGTAACTCATGACATAGAGCATAAGGCTTTAGTAATTCTATATTTAACACACAGAGCTTGACAACGTAAGGATTTCCATTCCTAATTGGGCTACAAGCAGAAATAATGAATGAAAGGGTAGCTCAGAGCTATCATTCATGTGTTGTGGATTTAAAGATCTAATATCAATATTCCTCACAAGAATATACATAAACAATGTTTAGACAAATGAATCTGTGAAACAGTTACAAGCATTTGTATTAACATATAGATACTAATGAATTTGTGAAGGAGCTTGAAACAAATCTAGCAACAATAATTACATGAATTCGGGGAAGAAGCATGGACATAAACATGAGTTACACAAAGGAGAACACATACCATAATCCTTTGAAGAGGGAATCACCACTATTTCCATGATATTCTGAAAGATCTGTACTACAAAGGAGATGTAGTCTGAAAATATAACATGCGATGTTTTCTCTAGAATTTTTGAACCTAAACTAAGTCTTGCTTTCCCCTATTTATCTGGAGAGGGGAGCAAGGAGCTACATTACAACAAAAATATCTCTCTATACCCTACTATTAGGTAGACTAGATGTATTAGTTGTGAATGGCTCCATGGCCCAAAAAGATATTACAGAAATAAAAGCCCCATTTGAAGGAGGGCATGTTACAGGACAAAACTAAGTAAATAATTAGACAAAATAGTAAATGAAATTCCCTCTACTCATCTTGTGATCACATTAGCCTTAGGCTGTAATTTATTCATGGTATGGACCCTTTTGTTTCTCAGTTGGCTCCCATCACTTCTTCTTTTACTCCAAGAGTGCCTTGTTTTGTGAAATGGGTGTTGGGTCACCTGTAAGTGCTTGTTGTTCAGTCATGTGTTGTGTAGAGGGACTAGGATCCATACTGAGCCATTAACCTTCCTGAGTCCTGGGTGCCTCTCTATTTCTTCACCATGCTCCATTGAAGTTCTTAGATGTCTGCTTATCTGCCCATTAAAACCATGTACTACGGTATTCGTGCATTGATGTGGTAGGTGAGAGGCATTCCCTGGAAACAACATAGTCACATAGGTGCAAGCTTTTTTCTTTCAAACAGGTGAAAATAGGCATTTTTTGGATTTCCCCTTTAGCCCCCCTTATCGTAGCCCTTAGTGTGCTTTTCCTCATATGATCGGGAGTTGGGACCATGGGCCGTGCTCAGGTGCTAAGGCCCTCAGACCCGTGTCTGGAGGCCCTTTCCCTTTTTTATTGATTTCTCCTGCATATTGGTGCTGAATGAAATTTTCCTGAAGCTTCCCCCCTCGACAACTGTGATTGTGGATATGCGGGATTGGGCCCACCAAAATATATCACAATCACAATTTCAGAGAGGGGGGCAGGACTCTTTACCTTTTTGTTTGGAGCGAGCCAACAGTTTGAATGCTAGATCTTTATAGACGTTGTCGTAATAATTGATCACATCCAGAGAGAAGTCCCACACATTGCAATCGCATTGTGCCAATGTCTTAAGTTTTTCCTTTTTCCATAGCGTGGGATGATAGTCTGAACGCGAGATCCTTATAGACCATGATGTAATACTTTATTATGTCTGAGGGGTTCCCGCATATCACAGTCGTTGGCACCATCATGCTTAGATTTTCCCCTCAACTGTTGTGATCATCAATCTACAAGGTGACATCATTGTTTCCACATGTCATCCTATGAGTGGTAACATGTGACACTCGTAAATGATCCCATGTCACCCCGAAAAACACTGAAACCGGTTGACACATGTCCTCTGCCACATCATCAACTATACTGCCACATCATTGCTAATGTCAGCTACCCTATTAGCTTTGAAGACTAATCGCATGCCGCCATGTGGCACCTTGGAGGAGATAGAAAAAGGCCTGCCCATCCCTATTTTGCAAGCCATTCATTTTTTAACTAATATCGGCCTTCCCTAGTGATATAGAACTTTATCGCAAATTGGCCCCTGTATGATCTTTGGAGTTCAGAACAATGCCAATCAGCTAATACCACCGTACTGTTGTACTGTCACATGGAGGAGAGAGAAGAGGGTGACCTACTCCTATTTTGCTCCTCTTTCCTTCATATTTGGTTTTCCTGGCTCCCCGACGATGCACCATTATATTGTAGATCGGTGTTACCAGGAATAGTGTCCACTTAGAGCTGCTATTCCCAATAAGACTGGTAGCTATCTTAGAAACAAACAAGTTAAAACTAATTTCGTTTCCCTTTATGAAAAATAGACAAGAGGGGAACTGGGGACACCAACCTTTGTCTTGCACTTGGTTCCTTGCTTGGTTCCTCTCCTTCTTGATAGATCTTTGCCGCTCCTTCTTTGTCTACATAGCTTCAAAGAGCACTTGTGGAATCAAAGCAGCATAATACTATCGAAGAACAGAGATCTATATTCATAAATAACACAGGACCAGATATGTATTAACCACACAAATGCATATACAATCAAACAGACACGAATGTGGAGGAAAACTTGAATAACTTTCTTAATATCAAGAATAACAAGAGGATTACAACCAATTGTTCTGACCCAACATCATCCTCCAGCAAGAAAGCCCTTCTTCACCTCAAGTAAAGCTTAGATCACCCAACACTATGAAATTACACCAGAAAACCAACAACACTTCTCTACAAGATACAAGATTCCAGCCTCCGGATCTCTGTGATGAGGGATTCATATATAGATGATTGTAGAGAGGTGAGTCAACTTATGGGATTTTGATTAGTTTCCTCTCTCTGATAGTTCTTGATTCCACTTGGAGATTGATGATCTCTTAATCATCCCTGGTCGAAATCAGAGAGGCAAGTGTCATAGGGGAAGTTTCTGGAAGATTCTATGATCTTCCACCTTGCAAACTGTCCCTGCCATTTGTCCATTCTCACCCATCGCACCCTACAGAAGGGCCATCCAGTATGCATCGCACCCTCTGCACTCGGCATTCAGTATGGTCCAGTTTTGACCATTTCTGAGCTGTTTTTTGTGGAGAACTTCTGGGAGATGATGTAATCAGCTGACCTTGTTCCTTTAGGTAGTGAAGCAACACTTTTAGGGACTTAGGAGCCCTCAATTTATGGACATTTATGATTGGGGTGCAGTGCCCAAAAATGTTTATAACAGTTTCCCCCTAAAGCACGAGGTCGTTAATCTTTTGATGTCAGGTGAAATGCTTTACCATGAGGATCTGAAGTTTTTTCAAGCTAGGAGGCGACCTGTAATAAGATACAATACAATACATTATATTCATAATATTTTTCATGATCTAGATGAGGCGGGAATTCCCATGCTCAGCTTTATAAATTCACTTTCATGTACATAGGACAGAGAATCATCTGTGTAGCAGACTGATGATTCGAACGGACTCATCATCCTTTGATTTGGATGATCATCTGTTTGGCACTGATGTACATTTGATGTCTTTATATTCCTGAATATATCGTAGCCTGGATGGATGAAACTAGATCCTAGGTCTTCAAAACTCATTCCATATTCACTCGAAGTACAAGTCAATCCATGTGAAAAATGTTCTGGAGTCGAACATGGAAAGACATCACTTGATTACCAGCCAATGATGTAAGTTGTTAACAGGTGCGAGAGTTGTCACCAATAATGTCAATGATCCTCAAGGTACTACAATACAATTTGCGTGGTGTGAAAAAGGAACTTGGCGTCAAACACCAGGCAAAATCTTCCAGTCGAAGGCCATTGATGTAAACTTGTCACCGAAAGTGAGAAACTTTCCATTGAGGCATGCAAGCTTCAAAGTACTGAAAGGGGTTGTTCCTAAGTCAACTTCTTGGATAATGAGTTGATGTCGCCAAGAAGTGACCTATCATAGGAGGGCCTTAATGAATCCCACATCTATGACACAGAATGGAGCAAATGATTTTGGAGGTGAAAACGATCTGATGATACAGGGTTCAGGGCGGTGGTCATGAAAGAATGGAGTTTGAATGTATTGCAGCGGATGAGACACAGGTGAATTCTCTGAGTGACTTCTCTTGAACATATCGATGACACTGACGATGGATTGGTAGCAATAACCCCAAAGATGGATGGTGTGATGGACCAATGCTGATATGGCCAGTGAATGGAACAACCCATCCCGACTCGGATGCGGAGAGAAAGTGTCATGTTCAAGAGCGACTTGCTACCAATAAAGTTTCTTCAAGTTTCTTCCCAATCTTCTCCAGTCATTGCTGACCAGTACCTCTTTATTTTTTTCAAAATTGAGGAGGATAACATATGCTTGTTCTATAATTCACCCTTCAGGTGAACTTGTCGCTATGTTTTAACGTGCCTAGCGATAGTGAAACTTGTTCTCATCCATTTGGACAAGTTTGTCGCTATTAGGTTTTAACGAGTTTAACGACAAAGATAACTCGGTCCTTTTCAATTTTAGAGAGTCTGAAAGGGACGGAAAGGAACCTCCAGTGATTATTTTTCATCATATAATCCCTTAAGTCCGGAAAAGTGTAAAATAATACTAAAGGGATGAATTTTTGATAGTTTTAACGAGCCGAACAAGACAAGCGCTCCATCGTTTTTTGTAATAATCCCTCAAGTCCAAAAAGATTAAAATCTAGAGGAGGGATAGCACTTCGAATGACTTTAACAAGTCGGAGAGGCTAATCGCTCGGAAATCTTTTCATATTTTATGATTCAGTTGAAAAGAGCTTAAAGGAGACTCGTTTTCCAAAGAACGAGTGATGATTTCAGGTAGCAACTGATTCCAGGTAAGGTTTGGAATTTTCCAATCACGGCAATATCACAAGGATGGCTAACAGAATCACTCTTCACAGATGTTCCTCGAAAGGGGTAAACAATCAAATGGAGGTGAATGATCAGCTAAAACAGAGTGGAGGTGATGATGAGAACACAACCAAGGTTCAAAAGATGATGATAATGCATTCACAATGGTTATTTACCGGGGATCGGTTCATTTTTTAATGAGTTTAAACTCTGGGGGAAACATTTTCTCATTGCTTATGTTTATTTTTTAACGATCTTGAATTCCGCGTTAAACTGCTCATGCCAGTCATATAATAAGGATATCTCATCTAAGATGCCATTTTTTATGGAGCTTGCACCTTTTAAATCTTTGCCCCGGATCCTTTCTTTATGCAAGCTAGGAAATGACCAATCCTACGAGTTTAAAGGATTAGAGGACCTACAAATTTAAAAAATAAACGGTCGCTCTTCGCTTGCATTGAAAAAGGTTTGCATGCCCCTAGGTATAATGAAAAATTTCCAGGTTACCATATAGAAGCTATTACTTTTGCAAGATAGTTTCCATCCACATTGCAAATAGAAACACTTCTTGGCTTACTCCATCTGGACCAGGGTGGTTCTAAATCCCAACCTCCTAACCTTGATGAGGGAATCTTATTCTGGTCTAACTCCCTTTTCCTATTAGGACGGGTGTCAGACTAGTCATCTTCTTCCATAGGAACCTACTTTATACCTAGAGTTTCCCTACCGAAGCAGGCCACGGTGCATGCCCCTTGGGTTTCAGACATATCCTCCTGAATCACTCACGTTCATCAGGTGGATGGAATGACAGATGGTCTACGAGCTTGACCACTCTGCCTTCATGCAAAAAACACATTACTCTGAACAGTGACGAGACGATGGCTCCCATGCTATAAATATAGTCACGCCCAAGGAGTAGATTATAATATAGGGGTCCTTGGACTACCATCACGTTCATCTGAACGGTTTTCCTTCTCAAAGTAATGGGCACATTGTGAAGGATCCCTAACGGTCGACTGGTTCCTTTGTCAAAGCCTGTCAGATTTCTCATTTCAGGTAAAAGCGATGGCGAACCAAGCGCTTTCCAAGCAGTTGAGGAAAGGATACTCATAGAAGCCCCTTCATCCATGATGGTACCAGCCATGACCATTTTGTAAGCTTGTACAATGATTCGGAATGGTGCACTAGCTGGTAAATGGGATCTGCCTAGTAGATTCCAGTTGAAGGAAATGACTAGGTTGCTTGGAGGTGGGACCGAATAGACGACCAGATACGACTCTGATGAACTTCCTTCCTGTGGTAAAGGAATGGGTAGACTGCCCCCAAGTTCATCAGAGTCTATGTTTATGAAAAGAATTTGAACAGTGTCGTTCTATTTCTCTTCAGTGACGGTATCATTCGAACATGATCCCTCTGAAGGAAAAACCGAGTCAACTGCCACCTCAACCTTTTGAATTTCATCAGGTATGGATTCAGAGGGTTCATTTTCAATGTTAGACGCTTCTATTGACCACAACGGCGTGTCGGTCGGAATTTCAACCAGTGGAGGACTTGGCAAGAGTTTCTTATATCCAGGAGGGAGCCGTAGCAGTGATGTAGGACGATCATCCAAAACTCTTTTGGCTTCATCTAGGAAGGGACAATGGTGGATGGTGTGATCACCTTCACACAATTTACAAGGAAATTTGTGATTCCTTTTTTGTCTAGATACTTCACTTTCACTGGTTGATGGTGTACTTTCAACATGATCATCAGATGTTGACGACACCGAATTGTGCAAACGAGGAGACCAGTCCCTTAAGATCCGAGGGATGCAAGGATAATCTCGATGATAGTGATCTCCTTTCCAAATGACAAATGGAGATTTAGGTTTAGATGGTGCGGTGTGAGGATTTTCGGTAGACGACACATTGTTGCCCCCTTTTGCTTTTGGCTCCTTCTTCTTCTTTTTCTTTTTCTCTTTCCACTTCTTCTTCTTCTCAGTTACTTGATCTTTAGCTTTACCAGATTCATCAAGTGAAGAGGAAGGAGGAGAGGGAGAAATGGACAAAGTAGAAGGTTGGGGGGTAACTCTAGCATCACCTAGTTGATTTGACTGTTCAAGAATTACGGTATTCTGAATGACAGAGGTAGAGAAGAGCCATACAGGAAAACCAATCATCAACCCTGGAAGTGACAATGTGGCCATATGGGGTGCACCAACATCTCCCCAAGAGGAGAAAGGACTAGGATTTCCTCCAAGGGGAATTCCTTGGTTGGTAGACTCCATTTTTCTCAACCTAAAGACCAACGAGGGAACTTGTGATGTTA
>APFE031461222.1:74517-119644 GCA_000404065.3 Pinus taeda
CCAATACCATGGACCGAAAACCATCGCGTCCAAAAAACATGTGCGAAAATCATGCACAAAACCATAGGTGGGTCCGTACCCCATAAAGTGGGGTTACAAGTACCCCTCAAACCCCCTGTTAACTATGTGGAAAGAATATAACAAAACCCAACATTAGGAGCCCTCAGTTTATGGACATTTATGATTGGGGTGAAGTGCCCAAAAATGTCTATAACAATCGGCCCCTGCAAAATCTTGTGAACCACGGATAATCCTTAAGCATGTGCCCTAGGACCATGTCGATAGTCGATCATCAATAAAAGTTGTGCCCTAACCTACCGACTACCGATATGTGATATCAGTAGTCGACGGATCATTGTTTCATGCTTCGCCAATGTTCCATAGCTTTCTAAACATTGATAGGTGATATGCGATGAGCCTCCCAGGTCCAGATTGTGGTTTTTGTCCATACTATGTCATTTTCCTTATTTTTTGAGTTTTTCAAAGGAATTCTTCAATACGATCTAACTTTTGATTCAGGAACCCTTTTTTAGACCTTTATATGCCACCAGAAATCTTATTCCGATAACTACACAATGGAGAGGGTATGTTGAAGCTCTAATGGCTTTTATGGATCAGAATTTGGCATCAAGCATTACTTCTATTTGGCTATTAAAGCATCTAGTGACTGAAAAAGTAGTGGGTGACAACATAACCTATATCTCTTAGCCTCATTTATGATTGCTCTTGGAAATTATTGTCATGTAGTATATTTATTTGGGAAAAGTGTGGTGAATTTCATTCATGAAGTTGTAACCATGCATGATCTGGCACCATTGAAATACAAACTAATTTTTTCACTTTTTGTCAAAATCCAATGACACAATTCTTTGTGATATCATTGTGTTCCATTGTTTAGAATGCATTTTTTAAGACAAAAATAGTTTCAACACTTTTGGAGAATCCGCTTGAATTGTGCAAACTTGACAAATTGAGCTATAATTTTCCCATTTTTTGCTAAATTTAAGAAAATGACCATAAAATATGTAAAAAAAAACTCAAAATCATCACCTTATTACACTATGCTCTTAGAGTAATCTAATTTCTTATAAAATGTGACAAAAATGATTTTGTTTTTAACAACAATAAATCTAATAAAAATAAGTTATAAATCTCAATGATTAACAAAATTCTATGGTCATATCAATAAAAATTTGAAAAATTAACTAAGGATTATAGAAGATGACAAATAGCCTCATTAAGAATTCTCATGAAAGAATTATTTATATTGTATATGTGAAATTTAGAATCTGATATTTTAACTTTAAATTTTAGAAAAAACAATTTTCATAAATTTCAAATATAAACAAAACATTATTTCACTGAGAGGTGTTGTATATTTGAGTATAGGGGAGATGTGTAGGTGTAATGTAAGTATCTTAACATTACAATTTTACATGCATAATATCCCCACCATACCTCCCATAAAACTCATATAGTTACCAAAATAAAAACATTATTAATTCAATATAGGTTTAAGCATTATCATCAAGAAGCAGTTACAATTAAAGAAATTTTGAGGTCAAAAATGGGCCTCAAAACAAAAATGTACAACCAAAATTAACTTTGTAAGGACCAATAGGATTCAAGATGATGATTTCAACCATGAGGGATGCTTCACCAT
The DNA here is from genome assembly GCA_000404065.3 of Pinus taeda. NCBI lineage: Eukaryota > Viridiplantae > Streptophyta > Pinopsida > Pinales > Pinaceae > Pinus > Pinus taeda. Next base: position 76,181 of record APFE031461222.1, read on the forward strand.
TTTTTGAATAAAAAAGTAAAAAATAAATAAATAAATAAAATTACTTTTTCAACTCGTATTTTCAATATCCCTATGATTTTACTCAAATTTTGAATGGAAGCACAAGTTGTATGCACAATTTAATTCTTCATCCAAGGAGTAACCATGTTTCATATTTCAATGGACTATATCACATGAAAAATGAGAAATACATGAAAAACATGATTGCAATAATGTTTTTTTCATGTATTTCTCATTTTTTGTGTCGCAGGGTCCATTGAAAATATTGAGCATGGGTACTCTTTGGATGAGAAATTAAATTATGTATCCAACGAGTGCTCTCGCTCGAAACTTGAGTAAACCCATAGGGATATAATTTGAAAATACAAGTTGATTTTTTTTCTTGTTTCCCCTTAAAATTTGATTATATAATCTAATATTATTTTATTATTCCCACTATTATTTTATAATATTCCTTAGGAGACCCACTTTAGACCTCAAATTTTCTCTAATGGAATTCTTGGTAATCACCTTTTCATTCTTGTTTGATGGCTCTATGTTTGGAAAAGAGGTAAATAAGAAAGGGCAATAAAATATATTTGGGAGATCATTGTCGTCCCAATCCAAGTGCCTGGCAATTGTCCATCCGTAGCTTACTATCTTGATCCTCATAAGAATTATATTTCTGAACTTGATTGTCGCACTGCATTCACGTGTCCATTAATCCAAGAGAAGCACTTGCGCCCTCTATATAGTTGGATTTTTATCTATTTTTCGATCAGAGACATTATTTGTTCCACTGCAGAGCCAATGCTCATATCTTGCAAGGGAAAGTCCTTCAAAAGAAAAAAAAACATTGTGAAGTTATTGTATTGATTTATCATAATTATGCAAGTCTCGTGTATACCAAGAAAACTAGTGAATTACATAAACAAGTTGTCGTATTTTTGCGGTATGTGTTACACTCTTCATGAATCCTTGTATGGAAAAGATAAATGATTTCCTTATGCATACAGATAATGGTTACCTTGCTAGCTTTATTGGAGAGGATTATGTGTATACATATATAGAAATCATGGTAGTTACACTAGTTTTCTTGACGTACAATGTGTGTATACATAAACAAAAAATAATGTTTCTTACATTATTTTTTCCATGAAGAAGAATACATGAAAAAGAATATTTGTTGCATTAGTTCTCTTGAAAAAAGAAACATGTATTTGCATGATTTATTGCATTTGATTTCTTGGAAAAGAAAAATATATTACATGCAGGAAAGGAATAATTAATATTTTATATATCTATATTATATATTATATATATATATATTATATATAATAAGAGAGAGAGAGAGAGAGAGAGAGAGAGGAGAGAGAGAGAGAGAGAGAGAGAGAGAGAACATGCAGAAAGAAATAGTTAATGTTGTGCAATCAACAATAGCTATTGTGCTAGAAAAATGCATAAATACGTGCACAAACTATGGTATAAGTTTTCCTTTTGGAAAGGAGTATATGTTTACATGCCAAAAGATGATAGTTATTGGGCTAGTTTCTTTGGAAGAATGATATGCATTTCATGCACAAAGATAATATCCATTGTGTTAGATTCATTTTTGAGATGAACATGTAATTTTAGGCATGAATAATAGCTATTATATTAAGCTTTCTTTTGAAAAAGAATATGCAGTTGCATGCAAGATTGTGTCAGCCTTATTTTGGAAATAATGTACATTTATATGCAAGAATAATAGTTGTTGTGTTAGCCTCCTAGGAAAACATTGTTTTGGGAAAGAAGATGAAGTTACATGTACAAAGATCATAGTAATGTGCTAGTTTCTTTAGGATATATAATATTATATATCTTATCTATATATATATATATATATATAATATATTAATATATATATATATATATATATATATTATATATAAATATATATATAGATATATAATATCTATGAAGAGATTTGATAACCATGGACATTATTTTAATTGTTACCATAATATTGTGGTCAAAAGTAGAAATTAACAATTCCCCTTGTCGCGATACATCTAAATTAGGGGTAAATTAGCATGCCTTAAAAATATTCATGCATTTTATCTTATGCATGTGATAGTTGGATGGTAGACATGTGTCACAACCATATACCGATGTAAATATAAATAGACGTGTTTAAGTATAAATGTATATTTGGATAATGCATGTACAATTTTGATAAGAGGCATGTCTCAATACTTCGTGTGCATTTAATTATGCACATGAAAATATGTTTGTAGCATAGCTAGTAAATATTTATTATTTTGAATTTCAGAGTTTTCCGACAATAGTGATTGCAGGAAAGGATTTTAATTCATGTGAAAGACAAATTATCTTTAATATTATGGTAGGAAAAGAACTAGTGGTCCATGCAGATTGAAGGAATGTCAACTACAAGATAATTGTAGGAAAGGCTCGTAATTCAAGCAAAAGAAATATTATCTTTGATATTATGGAAGGAAAAGAACTAGTGGTCCATTTATATTAAAGGAATTCCAACTGCAAGATAGTCCACTGATGGAAACAAACAGGTCATAGAGACAACATGCTTGAGGATTTGTGGGTAAATGATATTATGATTGATGTAATGGCTTCTAGCTAGTTATGGTGTATTTAAATGATATTGTTTTTAATATTTTATGACAATGATCAAGGGATGGACTCCTTTATATTCATTGAGTGAGGGGTGAACACCCTGATGAGTGTTTAATAAAAAGTAAACATTTGCTATTTTTTACCCTGTTGTGATCAGATTGTATAGGCACCGTGACAACTTCTCAGGCCGGGGGTTGTCACTCTAATTATTGGGTGTGGAGCCTGATTATCTTCTATATTCAAAGGTTTTAGCCAGATGTATACCCCAGGAATATTGTACACCCCTCCACGTGGGTGGGTGTGGGGGGGCTAATCCCCCTCGGCTGGGGGGTCTAGGGGACAGCAGTCCCCTAGAGAGGGTTCAGAGGTAGCGCCCCCTGAGATAAAACAAATGTAAAAATGCCTTCTAAAAGTCTAGTAATTTCTATCCAATCTAGGCCATCCATTAGGCGGATGATTTGAAGGTAGAAGTTATGTTTAATTTATGGTTTTTTTCCCTAGAAGGCAACCCCTCACTATATATGAGGGAATTGTGTTGCATCTATGTATATCTATATTCTGAGTGAGGAAGAGAGAGGAGATTGAGAGTGAAGTGGGAGTTACAGTGGATTTACTGTAGGTTGTATCTCTTTAGTTTGCTGGATAATATAATATAAGAAGGATTAGTTGTTTCTCTGTGGATGTAGCCAAAACTGGGTGAACCACGTATATCTGTGTCTCTCTTATTTTATGCATTTTTTTTGTTTATATTTCTGCAATATTTATGTGTTCCATTGCCCTGTAATATATAATTTTCTAACAATTGGTATCAGAGTCAAAGGTCTATCTGGCTAATAAACTCACAGGAGAGAAGGGTTCTTGGTTTAAGTGGGAGCAATGGCAGAAGATGGTAGGATTAGGGTCGAAAAATTCAATGGCCAAAACTAACAGCTGTGGAAGATGCAGATGGAAGATTATTTGTATCAGAGAGATCTGTGTCTACCATTGAGCAGAAAGATAAAGAAGCCGATGAGTACTGCAGACAAAAAATGGAATATTCTCGATAGAAAGGCACTTGGAACAATACGGCTATGTCTAGCGGTGTCGGTAGCATTTAATATTTCAAAGGAAACGACAATAGAGGGCTTAATGTCGACATTGGCCAAGCTATATGAAAAACCCTCGGCCTCAAATAAGGTATTTCTTATGAAGCATTTATTTAATATGAAGATGTTAGAAGGTGGATCTGTTGTAGATCATTTAAATGATTTTAATACAGTTTCAAGTCAATTAAGTTCTATAGGGGTAACTTTTGATGATGAAGTTAGGGCTCTATTGTTTCTATGCTCATTGCGAGAAAGTTGGAATGGTTTAGTTATGCCCATTAGTAACTCTGTCTCTGGATCTAGTACTTTAAAGTTTGATAATGTTGTCAGTGCAATCCTTAGTGAGGAAATGTGATGGAAAAGCTCTCGTGAGACATCAGGTAATTCTTTGACTGCAGAGGCTAGGGAAAGAAAAATGGAAAGTGGAAAGAGCCCAGGACATCATAGTAAGTCAAGAAAAGGCAAATCCAAGTCCAGATCAGGGATAGTGTGTTGGAAATGTAGGAAGAAAGGACACTTGAAGAAATACTACAAATCTCATAAGGGAAAAGAAGGGTACGCGCAACAAGAAACTAATCATGAAGTGAATGTAACAGGTGATGTGTTGCAAGATGCTTTGATTCTTTCACTAGAAAATATTATTGATGTCTGGGTGGTAGATTCAGGGGTGTCATTCCATGCCACACCTGATAAGAAACATTTTCATGATTATGTTTAAGGATACTTGGGACAGGTTCGATTGGGTGATGATAAACCCTGTAAAATCGTTAGAATGGGTACAGTTTTCATAAAACAACAAAATAGAAATCAATGGCTATTGAAGGAGATAAGACATGTTCCAGATCTGAAGAAAAATCTGATTTCAACGGGGCAATTGGGAGGTGAAGGTTACGTAACTACTTTCACAGATAAAACCTAGAAGGTCACTAAAGGATCCCTGGTAATAGTAAAAGGAGGAAAGGTTGGTACATTCTATTTATGCAATGGTATTTCTAATTCTATTAATGCTTTAACCTCTACAGGAGAAGATATGGCATTGTGGCATCATAGGCTCGGGCACATGAGTGAGAAGGGGATGCAGATTCTTCACTCAAGAAATTTGTTGCCAGGTTTGAAGCATGTTGATTTAAAATTCTGTGAGAATTGTGTTTATAGAAAACAAAAGAGAGTCAGATTCCTTAGAGTTAGGAAAGAAAATAAGAGTGAAAAATTAGAGCTTGTGCATACAGATGTATGGGGACCTACTCAGGTATCATCTATTGGTGGCTCTCATTATTATGTTATGTTACATTTATTTATGATGCAATAAGAAAAACCTGGATTTATTGTATTCGAAGTAAATCTGATGTATTTGATACTTTCAAGAAATGGAAAGCTTTAGTTGAAGATGAGATAGAAAAAAGGTTGAAGTGTCTCATATCAGGCAATGGAGGTGAAAGTTGCAGTAAATAGTTTGATAGGTATTGTTCTGAGAATGGAATTTGTAGAGAGAGGACACTTCTAGGAACACCACAAGAAAATGGTGTTTCAGAAAGGATGAACAAGACAATCATGGAGCATGCAAGGTGCACGAGATTGCATGTGGGATTGCCTTTACAATTTTGGACAAATGCTGTAGATACTATTGTTTATCTAATAAACAAAGGGACTTCAAGTTCTTTGGATGGTGGTATTCTAGAGGAGGCATGAATTGGTAAAAAGGTAAACTACTCTTTTTTAAAGACTTTTGGTTGTGAAGCCTTTGTCCACATTAATAAAGAAAATACAACAAAGCTTGAGGCAAAATTAAAGAAATGTAACTTTAATGGATATGGTGTTAATGATTTTGGTTATCACTTTTATGACTATGAAAAACACAAAATCATTAGGAGCAAAGATGTCATATTCAATGAAAAGGTTTTGTATAAGGATCAGATGCAAGAAAAGAAATAAGAAAAAGAAAACAAAGAGTACACAGTGCTTGACGAGATCACAGAAAAAAGTGATGGTGCCTAAAAATCATAATGATCAATAGCCAGAAAAACAACCACAATAGCAACAAGCACATCAAACACCTGAAAGTGGTGTTAGAAGATCTACAAGGATGAATAGCCCCCTGAATGATACTCTCCTTCATTATATTATGTATTGTTGACTAATTCTGGTGAACCAAAATGTCATGAAGAGGTAGTGCAGGTAGAAACCAAGAAGAAGTGGGAGAAAGCCATGAAAGAAGAGATGGAATCCTTAGCACATAACCAGACTTGGGACTTAGTTAGGTTTCCTGCAGGTAAAACAACATTGCATAATAAATGGGTTTACAAGTTGAAGGAAGAAGATGGAGGTAGAAAAAGGTATAAATCCAGACTTGTGGTGAAAGGGTTAATGGTATAGACTTTGATGAGCTATTTTTTCCTGTTGTGAAAATGACATCAATCAGAACTATTCTAAGTCTAGTAGCAATTGAAGATTTGCATCTTGAGCGGTTAGATGTAAAGACAACCTTTCTTCGTGGGGATTTGGAGGAAGAGATATATATGTAGCAACCACAAGGATATGAGATAAAAGGGAAGGAGAAACTAGTGTGCAGGTTGAAGAAGAGCTTGTATGGCTTGAAATAGGCTCCAAGGTAGTGGTATCTAAAATTTGATAGGTTTATGTCTAAACAAGGTTATACTAGGTGTCACTCTAATCATTGTGTTTATCTCAAAAGGAAAAATGATGGTAGCTATATTATATTGTTATTGTATGTAGATGACATGCTTGTTGCAGGTTCTAACATGCAGGAAATAAATGTGCTCAAAATGAAATTGGAAAACTCATTTGCAATAAAGGATTTGGGTGCTGCAAAACAAATCCTTGGTATGAGAATAACTAGAAACAGGAAGAATCGTAAATTAACATTGTCTCAAAGTGAGTACATACAAAAGGTGTTGAAAAAGTTTAATATGTAGAATGCAAAACCAGTTAGTATACCTTTGGCTAGCCATTTCAAATTAAATAAGGAGGCATGTCCCAATTCTCTGGAAGAAATGGCTCATATGTCTAAAGTTCCATATGCATCAGCAATTGGAAGCTTAATTTATGCAATGGTATGTGAAAGGCTTGATATTGCACATGCAGTGGGAGTTGTAAGCAGGTACATGAACAATCCAGGAAAAGAACATTGGATGGTGGTGAAGTGGATTCTCAGGTATTTGAGAGGTACCACAAATCAAGAATTATGCTTTGGTGGTTCAAACATTACTCTACAGGGATATGTTGATGCAGATATGGCAGGTGACAGAGATAACAACTAGAGCACTACAGGATATGTATTTACTGTAGGTGGAATAGCTATCAGTTGGGTTTCAAAAATCCAAAGTGTTGTTGCACTTTCAACAACAGAAGCAGAGTATGTTGCCCCTATAGAGGCTAGTAAAAGAATGATTTGGTTACAAAGGTTTCTATATGAATTGGGTAAGAAGCAGGAGTAGGGTAGGTTATATAGTGACAACAAGAGTGCCATACATCTTGCAAAGAACTCTGCATTTCATTCCAAGACTAACATATACAGCTCAAGTACCATTTCATACAGTCAGCATTGGAAGATGGACAGTTGAAGTTGGAAAAGATACACACTAGACAAAATCCTGCAGACATGCTAAAAAAATTTGTAACTAGGTAGAAACTGAGAATCTGCTCAGTTTCAATTAGTCTTCAAGCATGATGAAGAAGATAAGAAACAACCAGGTCCAAAGTGGAGTCATTTGTCTAGCAAATGAAGCAGCAGTGGAGTTGCTATAATCAGTCTCCAAGTGGGAGATTATTGGGTGTGGAGCCTAATTATCTTCTGTATTCAAAGGTTTCAGTTGGATGTATACCCCAGGAAGATTGTACACCCCTCCATGTGGGGGGGTGTGTAGGGGGGGACTTGTTGCCCCTGCAAGGGTCAGGAGCCAATGGTCCCATAGCAGTGGTTCGGGAGAAGAGCCACTGAAGCTAAAAACAGATGTAAAATTTCCTTGTAAAAGTCTAGTAATTTCTAGTCAATCTGATCTATTCATTAGGAAAATGATCTGACGGTAGAAGTTATGTTTAATTTAGGGTTTTTTTCCCTAGGAGGCAACCCCTCACTATATATGAGGGAATTGTATTGCTTCTATGTATATACGTATTCTGAGTGAAGAAGAGAGAGGAGATTGAGAGCGAAGAGGGAGTTACAACAGATCTACTGTAGGTTGTATCTCTTTAGTTTACTGGATAATATAATATAAGAAGGATTGGTTGTTTCTCCATGGACGTAGCCCAAACTGGGTGAACCACATATATTTGTGTCTCTCTTGTGTTATGCATTTTCTATGTTTATATTTTTGCAATATTTTATGTGTTCCATTGCTCTGTAATATATAATTTTCTAACACTAATCCCCGCCCACTCCATTCTAGCTATGTCCCAACAATAGGTTATGGGGTGTATTCCTTATGGAATGAGATGTAGGAAAACAAGATGGGAACCAACTTACTTGCGGGACAGGGATGAGTGGCCTAGTCACTTGGTATAATTTTAGCAATATTAATGATTGGATTAGATTTTTTCAAGTATGAGACCAGTGCCTTATGAAGTCATAATTATTTCTTAATGTAAATTAATTCCAGGTAACAGGATGAACACCTACTTCTTGAAATATCAATTGGCCTATATGATATGCAAATTCTAGGGTTTATGTGCAATGTAATTATCCTAGTTATTTTTTATAATATGAATGATCTAAATAGAACCTCTCCCTTGAACTATTTTGAGAAATAGTCCTCAAAGTAGGTTGTGAAATAGAAGCCAACAGAAATCAGGCAATGACTTGATTAACGATACCTCCCCCTATGTTCTGTTGTGTGTAGAGCATGATTGTTCAGAGGTCTTTGTTTCAACCAGATGTATACCCCAAGAAGTTTGTACACCCCTCCATGCAGAGGGGTGCAGGGGGGACTTTTCCCACCCGTGGGGGTCTAGGGGGGCCGACCCCCCCCTGGCTTGGGGGTCCGGGGGCCAGCGGTCCCCACGGCGGGGACTCGAAGGCAGCACCCCCGAAGCTAAAAACAGATGTAAAATTGCCTTGTAAAAGTATAGAAATTTCTAGTCAATCTGGGTTGTTCATTAGGCGGATGATCTGACGGTAGAACTTATGTTTAGATTAGGGTTTTTTGCCCTAGAAGGCAACCCCTCTCTTTGTATGAGGGTATTGTATTTGAGGCTATGTAATAGATGTGTATTCTCCGAGCGAGAAGTAGAGAGGTGAGACTGTGAGAGAAAACAGAGGATATTACAATGGATCTGCTCTAGGTTGTGTCTCTTCATTTTTCTGGATAATAGAAAGGAAGGATTGGCTGTTCGGGGTGGACATAGCCCAAACTGGGTGAACCATGTATATCTTTGTCTCTCTTGTTTTATGCATTTTATGTGTTTATATTTCTACAATATTTTATGTGTTCCATTACTCTGTAATATATAATTTTCTAACAACTAGTATCAGAGTCGAAGGTCTATTTGGCTGATAAACTCGCAGGAAAGAAGGGCTCCTGGTTTGAGTGGGAGCACTGGTGGAAGATGGTAAGTTTAGGCTCAAGAAATTTAACAGCCAAAACTTCTCGCTGTGGAAGATGCAGATGGAAGATTATTTGTATCAGAAAAATCTATACCTTCCATTGGGCGGAAAAACAAAGATGCAAACGGGCATGAAAGATGAAGAATGGAACCTTCTCGATAGAAAGGTAGTCGGAACAATAGGGTTGTGCCTTGTAGCATCAATCGCCTTCAACATTTCGAAGGAAACAATGACAGAACGTTTGATTAAGGCATTGGAGAAACTATATGGAAAACCCTTGGCCTCAAACAAGGTATTTCTTATGAAATGGTTATTTAATATGAAGATGTTGGAAGGTGGATTTGTTGCAAACCATTTAAATGATTTTAATACTGTTACAAGTCAATTATGTCTATAGGGGTAAACTTTGATGATGAAGTTAGAGCTCTGTTATTCTTGTGCTCATTACCAGAAAGTTGGAATGGTTTAATAATGTCCATTAGTAACTCTGTTTCTAGATCTAGTACTTTAAAGTTTGATGATGTTTTTGGTGTTATCCTTAGTGAGGAAATGTGAGGGAAAAGCTCCGGTGAGACATCGGGTAATTCTTTGAGTGTAGAGTCTAGGGGAAGAAAAACGGAAAGAGGCAAGAGCTCAGGATATCACAGTAAATCAAGGAAAGGCAGATCCAAGTCCAGATCGAGGATAGTGTATTGGAATTGTAGAAAGAAAGGACACCTAAAGAAAGACTATAGATCTCAGAAGGGAAAAGAAGGAGATGCACAACAAGAAAAAAATCATGAAGAAAATGTGACAGGTGAGGTGTTACATGATGCTTTGATTCTTTCTTTCGAAAATATTATTGATTCCTGGGTGCTAGATTCAGGGGCTTCATTCCATGCCACACCTGATAAGAAATATTTTCATGACTATGTTCAAGGAGATTTTGGACAAGCCCATTTGGGTGATGATAAACCTTGTAAAATTGTTGGAATGTGTAAGGTTCTTGTAAATTAGCATAATGGAAACCAATGGCTAGTAAAGGAGGTAAGGCATGTTCTAGATCTAAACAAAAATATGATTTCAACAAGGCAATTAGACGGTGAAGGTTGTGTGACAACTTTCACAGATAAAGCTTGGAAGGTCACCAAAGGAGCCCTGGTAATAGTAAAAGGTGAAAAGGTTGGTACATTATATTTATGCAATGATATTTCTAACTCTGTTAATGCTTTAACTTCCAAGGGAGCAGATGCAGTGTTATGGCATCATAGGCTCGGACACATGAGTGAAAGGGGATGAATATTCTCCACTCAAGGAATTTTTTGTCGGGTTTGAAGAATGTTGATTTGGACTTCTGTGAGAATTGCATTTATGGAAAACAGAAGAGAGTCATATTTCTCAGAGTTGGGAAAGAAAAGAAGAATGAAAAATTAGAGCTTGTGCATACAGATGTATGGGGACCTGCTCAGGTATCATCTCTCGGTGGCTCTCGTTATTATGTTACTTTTATTGATGATGCAACTAGAAAAACTTGGATTTATTGTATTAAGAATAAATCTGATGTATTTGATACTTTCAAGAAATGGAAAGCTTTGGTTGAGATTGAGACAGGAAAGAAATTGAAGTGTCTTAGATCAGACAATGGAGGTGAATATTGCAGCAAAGAGTTTGATAGGTACTGTTCAGAGCATGGAATTCGCAGAGAGAAGACAGTTCCAAGAACACCACAAGAAAATGGTGTGTCAGAAAGGATTAACAGGACAATCATGGAGCGTGCAAGGTGCATGAGATTGCATGCAGGATTGCCTTTACAGTTTTGGGCAGATGCTGTAGATACTGTTGTTTATCTAATAAACAGAGGGCCTTCAAGTTCCTTGGATGGTGGTGTTCCAGAGGAAGCATGGACAGGTAAAAAGGTAAACTACACTTTTTTAAAGCCTTTTGGTTGTGAGGCCTTTGTCCATATTGATAAAGAAAATAGAACAAAGCTTGAGGCAAAGTCAAAGAAATGTACCTTTATTGGATATGGTGTTAATGATTTTGATTATCGTTTATATGATAATGAAAGTCACAAAATCATTAGGAGAAGAGATGTAATATTCAATGAAAAGGTCTTGTATAAGAATCAGTTATAGGAAAAGAAACAGGGAAAAGAAAACAAGGAATACGTAGTTCTTGATAAAATCATTGAAAAATAGTAAAGGTGCCTGAAAATAAAAATAATCAACAACCACAACAACAGCAACCACCACAATAGAAACAGGCACCCCAAACACCGAAATGTGGTGTTAGAAGATCTACCAGGATAAGTAGACCCCCTGAACAATACTCTCCTTCATTATATTATTTATTGTTGACTAATTCTGGTGAACCCGAATGTTATGAAGAAGCAATGTAGATTGAAAGCAGGAAGAAGTGGGATGTAGCCATGAAGAAGAGATGGACTCCTTAATGCATAACCAGACTTGGGACTTAGTCAGGTTGCCTGTAGGAAAAACTACATTGAAGAATAAATGGATTTATAGGCTGAAGGAAGAAGATGGAGGAAAACAGAGGTACAAATCTAGGCTTGTGGTGAAGGGGTTTGCACAGAAGAAAGGTATTGATTTTGATGAAATATTTTCTCCTATTGTTAAAGTGACTTCAATTAGAACTATTTTAAGTCTAGTAGTAGTTGAAGATTTGCATCTTGAGCAGTTAGATGTAAAGGCAACCTTTCTCCATGGGGATTTGGAGGAAGAGATATATATATGCAGCAGCCCCAACGATACGAGGTGAAAGGGAAGGAGAAAAAGGTGTGTAGGTTGAAGAAGAGCTTGTATGGCTTAAAACAGGCTCCAAGGCAGTGGTATCTAATGTTTGACAAGTTTATGTCTGAACAAGGTTATACTAGATGTCACTTTGATCATTGTGTCTATCTGAAAAAGCAAAATGATGGCAGCTATATTATATTGTTACTGTATATGGATGACATGCTTGTTGCAGGGTCTAACATGTAGGAAATAAATGTGCTCAAAAGAAAATTGGCAAATTCATTTGCAATGAAGGATTTGGGAGTTGCAAAACAGATCCTTGGTATGAGAATCACTAGAGACAGGAAAAATCGCAAATTAACATTGTCTCAAAATGAGTACATACAAAAGGTGTTGAAAAGATTTAATATGCACACTGCAAAACTAGTTAGTACACCTTTTGCTATCCATTTCAAACTTAGTAAGGAAATGTGCCCAAAGACCCAAGAAGACATGGATTATATGTCTAAAGTTCCATATGCATCAACAGTTGGAAGCTTAATATATGCAATGGTCTACACAAGGCCTCATATTGCACATGCAATGGGAGTTGTAAGTAGGTACATGAACAATCCAGGAAAGGGACATTCGATGGCAGTGAAATGGATTCTCAGATATTTGAAAGGTACCACAAATCAAGCATTATGCTTTGGTGGTTCAAACATTTTTCTATAGGGATATGTTGATGCAGATATGGCAGGTGACAGAGATAATAGAAGAAGCACTACAGGATATGTATTTACTATAGGTGTAATAGTTGTCAGTTGGGTTTCAAAAATCCAAAGTGTTGTTGCATTTTCAACAACAGAAGCAGAGTATGTTGCTGCTAGAGAGGCTAGTAAAGAAATGATTTGGTTACAAAGGTTTATGGGTGAATTGGGTAAGGAGCATGATATGGGCACATTATATAGTGATAGCCAAAGTACCTTCATCTTGCAAAGAACTCAACATTTCATTCTAGGACTAAACACATACAACTCAAGTTCCATTTCATACGATTAGTGTTGGAAAATGGAGAGTTGAAGCTAGAAAAGATACACACTAGCCAGAATCCTGCAGATATGCTAACAAAAGTTGTAACCAAGGAGAAACTGAGAATATGCTCAGTTTCAATTGGTCTTCAAGGATGACGATGAAGATGGGAAATAGCCAGGTCCAAAGAGGAGTCATTTTTCAGCAAATGAAGTAGCGATGGAGTTGTTACAATCATTCTCCAAGTGGGAGATTGTTGTGTGTGGAGCATGATCGTTCAGAGGTCTTTGTTTTAGCCGAATGTATACCCCACAAAGTTTGTACACCCTCCACGTGGGGGGATGCGGGGGGGATTTGTCCCCCCCGTGGGGGTCCGGGGTCCAGCGGTCCCCCGGCAGGGGCTCGGGGGCAATGCCCTCGAAGCTAAAAACCGATGTAAAATTGCCTTGTAAAAGTATAGTAATTTCTAGTCAATATGGGCCATTCATTAGGTGGATGATCTGACAATAGAACTTATGTTTAGATTAGGGTTTTTTGCCCTAGAAGGCAACCCCTCTCTTTGTATGAGGGTATTGTATTTGAGGCTATGTAATAGATGTGTATTCTCTGAGTGAGAAGTAGAGAGGTGAGACCATGAGAGAAAACAAAGGATATTACAGCAGATTTCCTGTAGTTTGTGTCTCTTCATTTTGCTGGATAATATAAAGGAAGGGCTGGCTGTTTAGGGTGGATGTAGCCCAAACTGGGTGAACCACGTATATCTGTGTCTCTCTTGTTTTATGCATTTTCTGTGTTTATATTTCTGCAATATTTTATGTGTTCCATTTCTCTGTAATATATAATTTTTTAACATGTTCCACCCACCCAATTCTTTTGATGCTACAGAGACTATGGCTCTAATGACTGTAAGGCCACTGTGTTAACCACTAAGAAGAGTTGAATCCCTCAAGTTAATTGGAAAAGGGTTGCCCTAGATATCTATCAGCTTGGCTTATGCTAGGAGGTAAATTCTTAATGCAGGTGACATACTGGAATGCTTATGCAATATGATGAGTGAAATTGTCTTGAGTTAAGATTGTTTATGTTACTTAAGGACTTAGTGTGAATTATTTTGAAGCAAGAGTTTTTAACAATATTGATATAACAATATTAAACAAGATAAATGCCAAAAGATACAAGTACAAACTTCACAAGATACTTCTCAAGATGTTAGATCATTCATTAATCATTCACAAAGTTATTAAGATGTCAATATTTAACAATATTCAATATCACTTAAGATGAGCCAAATATTGTTATTGAGATAACTAATAAAAAACTTAGATGTCAGGTTCTTAAGATGATCAACCAAGAAGTCCAAGACTTAGATAAATGATTTCTTAATTGAATGTCCAACACAATGAGGCCAATTATATTTCAACTTACCAACCACAATATACCAAGATGATTTATGATTTAAAGTTCTTTTATTGAGTGAACTTACTAAATGTTCATATTTCAAAGCTACTTGGAGCGCTACTTCCTCAAACTGGATGAAGTGGGATGCGACATCTTTTCCAATGGGGGCCAAAAGCGATATAAGGAACCAATCCATATAGACATAGTCTTCAAATTCCAAAGCTTTATATATGCTCCTCCTTCTACACCATTCGTGAATATGTTCAGATAGGCGGGTGGCATAAATTTTACAGAAAGGGGCCAAGATTTCAATACCAGTGTCATATTGGAGGGGTGATAGGAAGTATGGCATAAAATATTTGGCTAGAGTTGTAAAGGTGGAATGGGAGGAATGTGGTTGGTCCACATACTACTTGGAAACAACTGCAATAAGGGTGTGTTGGAACAAACAATGATGAATGAAGTATTAAATGTTGGAATTAGATGAAAACCTCATATGAAATGATCAAACATAAATTGTGGTATCTTGTCCAGGATTACCTTTGAACTTGGGGTTGTCGGAAGGAAGGTTGGTGGCAATAGGAGGCCAACTAGGGTCATGGAGAAGATAGTCGTTGGTGAGTTTGCTGAAATCATGGAGGCTCAAACCAGCCATAAAGGGAAGCAATGGAGGAAGAGTGACCATACGAGTAGAGGTTCTTCTTGTGGGGTTACCTTAGCTACCACCTTGGTTTCCCACACTAGCGTTGTTTGATGAAATGGTGTGTGTATGTGTTGGGTTGTGTTATATTGTTTCCATGGCTAACCCCCCTAGTTAACCGAGGGATTAGAGGGGAGTGGGTAGCCACCCTCTATGGGGTCCAAGACAATGCCTCGGGGAAAAAACATTTGGACCCTATATTAGGTGGGTGAACCTACCTATGGTTTTGTGCATGGTTTTCACACATGGTATTGGGTGCAATGGTTTTTGGTCCATGGTATTGGATGCTTCGACATTTATAAATATGTATTGTAATATTGAAAGAAACATAATGAAAAATCAATCTGGTAGTCATGGTTTTGGGATCTAGAGGAAAATCTCTCTGTATATGTGTTTTATGTGTTATGATCTCGCATTGTTTATTTTTTTTGTTTTTATAATTCATATGCAGGTAATTTTTGTACAGGGTTAAAAACTACATTTGGTATCAGAGTTGTTTTGGCTTCAAGGGGACACCTTTGTTGCTGAGGGTTTTCGCTCAGGCCTATGATAGACCCTGTTCAGTGGCAGATCTACGGGATTGATTTTGGTGGTGAAAGAATACGACAAGAAATGGAAAGATAGAGATCGAGAAATTTAATTGTAAGAGTTTTCAGTTATGGCAACTCAAGATGGAGGATCTGTTGGTAGATAAACATCAGTGAATCATTGTAGATATAGGTACTAAATCAATGGGAGCATCCGATGAAGAATGGAGGAAGTTGGATTGGAAAGAATAGAGCACAATACAAATGTGTGTCTCAGATTTAGTATTGTTGAATGTATCAGGGAAAGTTATGGCTAAGGCTTTGTGGGTTAAGATAGGGACTTTGTACCAATCTAAGTCTATGGTGAATAAACTGTTCCTATGGAAAAGTTGAATAACCTGAGGATGAAAGATGGAGACTCGGTGACAGAGAATCTAAACGCATTTAATACTGTCGTAAATCAGTTATTATCTGTTGATATTAAAATTTTAGATGAAGATAAGTGCATCACTTTGTTGTGTTCTCTACTAGATTGGATAGTCTGGTAATTGCAATAGGTAGCAATACAACTACTAATAGCACCAGAGAGCTACTCATAGTCTGTTAATAGCTCTCTGGATTTTAATTTATGTGAAAATTGTGTATATGGGAAGTAGAATTAGGTGAGTTTCCCCTCTAGTGGTAAGAGGCTGAAATAGATATTAGAGCTTGTGCACAGTGATGTGTTTGGACCTATGAAGGTTCCATCATTGGGTAATTTTGTGTACTATGTATCATTTATAGATGACTTCTTAAGGAATACATGGATATATTTTCTCAATAAGAAATCTAAAGTCTTTGATAGATTTAAAGAATTTAAGGCTTTGGTGGAAAACTAGATAGAGAAGAAGATAAAGGTGTTGAGGATAGATAATGGTGGAGAGTTTTGCAGCAAGAAATTTGAAGAATTCTGTAAGAAGTGTGGTATAGCACGATAGAAGACTACTCCATACACACTTGAGCAAAATGGAGTTGCAGAGAGAATGAGCAAGACGTTGATGGAAAGGGAAACAAGCATGCTCAGTGGTGTCAGGTTAGGACATGAATTCTAGGCAGAGGCAATAGAGACAACATGTTACTTGATCAATAGATCACCTTCATAAACATTGGAGGATAAGACTCAACAAGACCTATGGACTGGTAAGAAACCCTCTCTTTCACATCTAAGGGTATTTGGATGTGATGCATATGTACATGTTCCAAAGGAGAAAAGAACAAAGTTGGATAGTAAATATGAAAAGTGCATCTTTATTGGGTATAAGGATGGTTTAAAGGGTTATAAGCGTTGGAACCCAGTAACAAGGAAGGTTGTGTACAACTGAGATGTAGTAGTCAGAGAGGTGAAAAATGTTATTAAATATGAAGTCCCATCAAAGGAACTTGAGAAGATAGAGTTTGAGCTAAAGGAGGAAGAATCAAAATTTATAGTGGAAGAGGAATCAAAAGATGAAGAGCCACAAACTTTGGTTGTGAGAAGATCAATTCAAGAAAGAAGGCAACTAGAAAAGTATAGTCCATCTGCTTTTTGTTTAAAGTTTTCTTTATTTATTACTGATGATGATCCCAGAACTATGAAGGAAGCAATAGATTCAAAGTATGGAAAATTTTGGAAAGAGACCATGGTTGATGAAATGGAATATTTGACAAAAATGAGCCTTGGGATATGGTGGACATGTCGGCTAGAAGGAAATCCATTGGCAGCAAATGGGTGTTCAAGAAGAAGACAAATGTAGAAGGAAAGGTGGAGAAATACAAAGCTCAATTGGTAGAAAAATGTTATTCCCAGGTGTTGAGAATTGATTTAGGTGATATTTTTTCTCCTGTTGCCAAGATAGCTTCTATTAGATTGCTTTTATTTGTTGTTGTTGCTTTTGATTTTCAGGTAGAATTGATGGATGTGAAGACAACATTTCTTCATGGGGATATGGAAGAGGAGATCTACATGAAGCAACCTGAAGGCTTTGTGGTGAAGGGTAAGAAAGAACTGGTATGCAAGTTAAACAAGTCTCTGTATGAGCTAAAATAGTCATGAAGGATGTGGTATCAGAAATTTGATACATTTATACGAGGACTTGGTTTCACCAGAAGCAAAGAAGATCACTGTGTGTATTTTAAATTAATTGGTGACTGTGTTATTTATCTGGTCTTGTATGTGGATGACATGTTCCTGGTTAGAAATGACAATGAAATTATCCAGGATTTGAAGACCCAATTGTCCTCCAAATTCGACATGAAAGATCTTGGTGCTGCAAACTATATTTTGGGTGTGGAAATTAAAAGAGATTAGGTAAAGAGGACACTCTGGTTAAACTAGAGGAAGTATGTAGATACAATATTGTAGAGGTTTAATATGTAGGATAGTAAACCGGTGAAGGTTCTTGTTCCTCTAGGTGTAAAGTTATCTGTTCAATAGTGTCCCAAGACAGAAGTAGAGGAAGAGAACATGTCTCATGTTCCATATGGAAGTGTAGTCGGTAACCTGATGTATGTAATGGTTTGTACTAGCATAGACATTGCACATGCAGTAGGAGTATTAAGCAGGTTTATGTCAGAACCAAGGACAGAGCATTGTACAACAGTGAAGCGGGTTTTCAGGTATTTGCATGGCACTAATGATTATGGTTTGTTCTACCAAGGAAGACCAAGATTGGACAAAGTTTTGGATATTCATGGATTTGTTGATGCAGACTGGGCTAGAGATCTGGATCAAAGAAGATCTACAAGTTGGTATGTGTTTAACCTATTTGGATGTGCAGTTAGTTGGATGAGTAAGAAATAATTTGTAGAGGCACTATCAACTACAGAGGCGGAATACATAGCAACCACTCATGCAAGCAAGGAAGCAGTTTGGTTGCAGAGATTGTGTTCAAGTATGGGGTTAGTATAGGGAGCTACAAGGATAGATTGTGATAGCCAAAGTGCAATTTTCTTGGCAAAGAACCCTACTTACCATTCAAAGACAAAGCACATTGATGTTTAGTATCACTTTTTGAGGGATATGATAGAGGACAAAACAGTGTTGCTGGTAAAAGTGGAAACTTTGAAGCATATTGCAGATGCATTGACAAAATTTGTGAACTTTGAGAAGTTCACTTGGTGTAGAGAAACAATGGGTATTGTAGGGTTGGATAAATGATCGTGCTCTCGTATGGCCCCTTGTGGAAATAAAACAACAAGTGGGAGACTGTTTGGTTGTGTTATATTCTCTCCATGACTATGCCCCCTAGTTAATCGAGGGGTGAGAGGGGATTTGAAGGGGGTGGGTAGCCCCCCTTTACAAGTTTCAAGGCAGCGCCCCAGGGAAATTTTTTTTGGACCCTATATTAGGTGGGCAAACCTACCTATGGCTTTGTGCACGGTTTTCACACCTGGATTTGGGCACAATGGTTTTTGGTCCATGGTATTGGATTCTTTGGTATGTATAAATATGTATTGCAACATTGAAAGGAACATAATGAAAAATCAATTGGTAGTCCAGGTTTTGGGATCTAGTGGGAAATGTCTGTGTATATGTATTTTATGTGTTATGCTCCCACATTTTTTATTTTCTATGTTTTAGAATTCGTATGCAAGTAATTTGTGTACGAGGTTAAAAGCTATAGTATGGAGGTGGGAGGATGCTAAATCGGAGGAATAAATGGAAGAATCAACAAAACCAGAGTTAGAATGGGGACTCAGTGGAGGACTAGGAGGATGAACTCTAAGTCAATTGGGAGGAGTAGGATGTCCTAAAGTAAATTGGGGGTGGAGGCCATGAATTATCCATGAAAAATTCCTAGGGGGGCTCAATGATGTTAAGAAAAATATGACTCAATAGACTAAATAGGGATGATAGGAGAAAAAGGGAAACAAACAACAAGCAAACACCTAGTGTAGTGGTGCCAAGTGTAATCTAACTATATTTATAAATTACTCTAATTCAATAAAATGCATCGTATCAAAATAAAATTACCTCTAGCGTATAGGTGATCTAAATCCTCAAACAATTCCTAAATATATTATTTTAGGTGGCTTTCCAAAACACTTCTTACTCAATAGAATCTAGTCCCCACAAGCAGAGTTTTCAAGAGAAAGGTGGGGAGGAGAACCAACTACTTCCCACAACAAGTTCAATAGGGAGGTGGGTGGTTGGAAGGTGGGGTGAAGGGGGGCCCAGTTTAGGAGAACCCCTCAAGGTGGGGCCCCTATGATTGGTCATTGGGGTTACCTTCGTCCCATGGGGGTGGACAAGTATTTAGCTTCTTGATGATCAACCACTGCATGAGATTCCCTGCCATGAGCTAGGTAGCCCTTAGGAGAATGGACAACATGATGACCTAGTCTAACCCCCTCTAAATTGGGTTTTTGACACACTCTATATTTGGACTATGGGATGGTCAAGGATTTTAGGCTCCCTAATATGTTAACTTCTATGTCTCAATGTAAGTCATTGATGGGTGTTATTATAATCCTATCCCATAGATCCTACACCTAACTACACAAATTGTTTGGCCCTCTTTCCCAAGTGGGCTTAATATATGTGTGTTTACTTATTGAGGTATAGTGTTTGAAGTCTTTACTTCGCGGTGTTAACCAAGCTCATGTTCGCTTAAGGTGTGGGTGTGTGAAAATGATGTGTCAAGTGGATGAGTTAATTGAGCATCTTTTATTTTACCATGTGTTGTTGAAAAGAAAGTGATGAAAAACTATAAATAATGCTGAAAATGGACAGTAAAATGAACAACAAATCCAAGCACACAAAACCCCACCTAGGAAGGCTACCAAGAAGTTAAAAATTAGGAGGAAAAAAAGCTACTCAAATACAAATAAATGGACAAGGATCTAATTCCTAACGTACTATGATCTAAAGGCACTAATATATACTGTAAAGGGTGCAGAAAGACAACAAAAATCAAAGGTGAAAAATGTTGTAAAGTACAGGAAAGAAGCTCCAAAACCTAGGAAACATAAGGGGATCCTAAGTGGGAAAGGAAAAACCAAACTCTAAATGGATTAGAATGATGTAGAAACCTATCCAAGAGGGTTGTAAAACAATGCACAAAACCCTGAAAATCAAATGCTGAAAGTGATGTACCCTAAACTCCTCAACTTAGAAAATCTCTTCCTAAATGACGAAGGTGTACTCTAAACCCTAAGGGGTTTTTTTCTTTCTGAATGAGAAACATAGATAATCTAGGCCGAAGTATAATTATGGAAAGAAAAAAAACCCTTCCCAGTACACACACAATGCAGTTAGCAAATATGAAACATTTTGAAAAAAAAATCTGAAAAATTGCATAATGTAGATTTTGACTTGAAAAGTGCATTAGAATGCGTAAAATTGGCCAAAAAGTTTGTTCCAAAGAACAGAAAGGGGCCAAAAAGTGTGTTTTTCTCCTGGGACTCTTGATCGACATATCTTGCCAAGATTGTGTTGTCTCCTTCTCAGCTGGTACTTGTGACCTACGGAAAGAGGCGGAAAACCAAACATAATATAATTTTTTTCTTGAAAAATAAAGGAAATATAAAAATAGAAATTGAGAGACTAAAAGTAGTTGAAGAAAATGTTGAAAACCACTGAAAATATAGTCACCAAGGATATGAATTACTACACCATTGGAGTATCCATTTGTTGATGACCATGTAGCTAAAGAACCAGTGGAGTTGCCATTTCTTAGTGCGAAAAATCTTAGCAAGTGTACCGAAATGCTTCACTTAAGTCACTGGTGACAAGTGGCCCTAACAAAAAGATGTGATTGTTTACACTTTAGATCTGTAATGATAAAAAAAGAAAACCCTGCAACAAAAATATCATATGCAATTTAAAACATAGAATGACAAGAAATAACTGATGCAATAACCCAATAGAAGAAGAATTTAAATGAATAATATTTTAATGAATAACACTTGGTGAGGAATATATACAACATAGGTCTATAAATCCCCCTAAGTGGGATGGGGGATACTGATAAATTCCCCACATGTTGAAACATTTATGATACTGATAATCTATATAGTTCTATCCATGATAAAAAAAATCAAAATTGGGCCTCTCCACAGTCAGAAAAGAACCCTCAGTTTTGTAAAAAAACAGCTTTAGACAATTTCCTAATGTATGGGAAGACAAAAAATTGATCTAGTACCATATCTAGTCAACTAGTCTAACTATAAGCTAAAATATTTGAAGGAAGAAAAAAGATAAACATAGGCAGTCTAATAGAGAACACTACCATAATATCAAGAAGGCATGACAAAAACATATGAAACTTGGAAAAAATTTATGAGATAAAAGGATGATGAAGATATTCATAAACCATCTTCTCAAATTGGTGTCTAACCTTCTAGATTCCTATATCATGTCCAATTCCCGACTCGAAGGATGTAAAAATTATCCTCTTTTGTTTAGTGTTTTTACTGTAATCCTCTAAGTCATCTTCAAATTTTTTATTCTCTATGGGATTATAGTGTACTTTTAAAATAATCCTTTGTCTCAAGAGGCAGTGTTAGGTTAATCAATAAATCTTATTACGTTGATGTAAGCATTTTATGATAATAGGAATTCCTTGATTAAGGTTACAAAAAAAAACATTATCAAAAAACCTTTGTACACCAAATCAATGTAACGATGTTGTATTTATTATTAAAATTGTTAATAATTTCATATTATTACATGTCTTTTCAAATTTATAAATGTTTAACTTATATATTTTTAATAATAATAATAATTTAAAATAAAGTTTATAATTTAGTTAATTTTATATATTTTTAGGTAAATGTTTAACTCATATACCAATTATTTTTAATAGGAGGTCAACCTCAGGGTTATGTTCCTTGTAAATATGGCAACATGAAATATAGTAAAACAACTATGTTAAGAATTGAATCTCCTCTAAAATAGGCAATAAAACATGTTTTTGAAATCTTTGAACAATATTGAACTAGTTGATGATGTTGAGGGAGTCCACAAAAACTTGAAGTGGTTTGATTCCCTGTGACAACTCCACGCATGGTTCTCTCATAAATTGCATTGTAAATATTTTTTCAAATGTATTAAATTTAAAAGGAGGAGCTGTCAAAAAGGGACATATATTCCAGAGATGGGGGGAGGATTGCTTGCTTGGGATGATTTAGGTTTTCTTGTGTAGAGAAGAAACTTGAATTGTTGGACAACCATTAAAAGCTAGCTAGTGCATATATTTAATGAATTGACTCTTAAATTCAATGAGCTGCAAAGGAAGGTACAGAAAATGATACATATGGGAACCTTCACAAGGAAAATAGGATAGGAAATTTATGCAGGACGAGACTAGGAAGGCCACAAGGACAGGGAATGAAGAACCCCTGTAGAACAAGGAAAAGAAAGAGGCTGTGAGCAGGAGTTGGGGAGAGGCAAGAGTAGAAACAACAATTTCAGTTCATGTTGGAGATAAGGAGAGAAATATGGTAGGTAGTGCATAATAGAAGAGACGAGAAGGGGATTGGCTCTCACATTCCCTCGTGTTTATGAGTTGAGTTGTTAGTCTCTTGAGCCTTGTAACAACTTCGGTTTCCTAGAGGCTATAGTTTTAGATATGATCCCTAGAGTCTTGCAACAACTTGGGTTCCCTAGAGGCTATGGGATAATACAAGGTGTCTAGAGCCTTGTAAGAACTTTAGTTCCTAGAGGCTGTGGGTTGGGATGTAATCTCTAGAGCCATGTAAAATCTTGGGTAACCTAGAGGCTTTGGGTTGAGATAGTAGGCTCTGGAGCATTAGATAGATTGAGAAGAGGCTAATGCTGAATCAAATTCAAAGGAAGACTTGGTTGAAGACATATTTTTATTACCTAACTATTACAGTGGATTCTAGACTTCATGGAAGGGAGTGAATCACTGTGGTTGTAGTTGGGGTGAGGTATAAAACCTTTGGACGCCTTGACCTAAAGAAGATGGTAGCAGTCAACTAGTGTCACTGAGGAAGAGGTCTTCTAGAATTCTTTGTTTTAGTTGGTAGTTGGTGATCAATCCCCATAAGCAAGCACCCCCTAGACTCTGGAATCTAGCTCGAGGGTGAAAAATGCAAGTGTGTCTATATCTATCTATGGTTGGCTAAAGATTCCTTGTCCCAAAATTAATTCCCCCTCAATTTTAAAAGATAAGTGATCTTTTGTGCTCGTATACATGTTTATGAATTTATGATGCATTTTTGGTTGAATGGTTTGTATTCTCTTGGGACTATATTTCTATTATTAATATCATGAACATGTGGATGCACCTCTATGTAGAGATGGAAATTATAGTTATGGAAGGTACATATAAACATGTGTGCATATGGCATCACCGAAATGATTAGTGTTGATAAACAAAATGAATGGATGTACATGCTTATTTACCTTTGAATGAGAATTTTTGTTAAACGTTTCATTATTGTGGTTCATGACCACTAAAATACAACACAAAGTAAAGTTCCACACACCCCAATTATCTTGGGTTGTATCCCTATGTTGAACCCTCTCTATATGCAGCAAGAGCAATTGAGATTAGCAATAGAATTTAAATAAACATAGAAATATCATTCCATGCTATAGGCCATAGAAAAATACAAAAGAACTAGAATAAAAACTTGGTCCATTGGGTACATAGACTATTTTTATTAATATGAAATAAGTTACACAAAAGACAATCTTCCTAGTAGGATCTACACATGCTTACATTACCTTAGGACCTAATTCATAAGCAGCTTTGTCATATGGAAAGCATTGCATGAATGGTGAGGTGTTAATTTTTCCCTTAGGGGCCAGTCAAGTGTTGCGTGCCTTACCTAAATGGCCTATCAACTATGCATTATCAACATCCTGGGTGTCTTCTAATAGCACTAGGGTGTAGCGAGGTTAGCCCTAGAAGCTTCTGCATAGTGCCATGGAGCTTCTTACAGGCTTGACATAGAGTTTGGAATAATTGGCACGTGGTAGGTGAGGCAGATACCTTTCAAAATTTTCCACCAAGACTATGGTAGGTAAGGGCTACATGAGCGCCTACGTCAACATGCCCAAAATTCCTTGTTTGAGAATATGCATAAGAGATAGGAACTCCTTAGAGTTGGATTAGCTCAATATTAGGAGGCGTAGCACCATAGGGCACCTTAATAAACCATTGACATTTGAACCAAGTATTAACATTGACCCAGAGGCATGTAGGATCTCTGATATAGATCCATGGTCGATATAACCAACTTAAGCAATACATGACAAGGTTGGGACTTTATCTTATGATAGCTATGAATATCATCATCTAATGCATTGCTTAAGGTAGGGTTAGGATCCATTCGTCGAGCCATGGTAGATATCGGGTGCTATTTCAATGCGGCATAAAGTGGAACATTATAAACTATAGCACATTACGGCTAAACCTCATCCTACCTTTGGAAGGTAACCCTAGATGTGGAGGGCCCCCATTGGAGCGACCATATTTCCCCTAATGTGATTGGTTACAAGTGTATAGATGTGGCCTAGATGTGGAACCCAGAAGGGTTATGTCGTGAGATTATTATGGGAAGAAATGGGGACCAACGGGGATGAAGCCAGTTGGGACAAGTTCTTAGGTACATCAACCAGAAAGTTCCATTATTGGTAAAAGGTGGACCCTTATGATAGTTCAGTCATTCAGGTTCACCTTGGGACACTTGCGAGGGCACAAGCTTGAGAGAAGCCAAGTTTAATGTGTCGAGATGACTTGTGTAGTCTGATGTGCACTTGATAATATATCCATTATCTAGAAGGGTAGCCGCCTATCCAGGTGGACTGGAAGTCTTACCCTAGTGGAAAATTAGAGTGGAAGAATTGGGTGCACTAGTCAAGCCCTTATGCAATGACATAAGGTGGGTGAATGGTAGGGCCAACACCATTGTTGTGGCACTACTAGTCGTAAATTGACCCACCTTTTGAGTCATCTTGATGAGTTCACCCTGGAAGAATAAAGAAAGGATTCCATAACAAGTGTCGAGAGGAGAGTAGACAGATGATGTAAGTCATATCATGTTGTCAAAGTGCGTACTTGATTGGTGGACAAGATCCTGCTGACCAAGTTACCCTAATTTTATGACCCTGGAAAGATAGAGGGGTGAGTAAGAGGAAGAGTTGGTATGAAGGTAGTTGGTTAACGTGGAGTAGGTTACAGTGGCAGGTTAGAGGGGAAAGACACACCAATGAGGAGGCAATAGCATAACCCTACCATCCTCTCAAACCTAGATTAAAGGTGCCAATGGTAGCTAAAGTGCGTGGTTGAGGGAATCACTTGGGGAAGGTAAGCGGGGGCGAGGACCCACCCACAAGGCATAAAGGCACAAGGTTTCAAGGCATCAAGATGTGGTGGAGAGAAGAGGTTGTTGCATTCAACAGGGAAGATGTTTGTAAATATACTTATTCATGAACACACACACACACACACACACATAAGCACGCATATTACAGGCTCCAAGTTGTGAGGATATTATGATAAGTTAGGACGTTGAAGGAAAGCACAGACTGCCTACAAAAAAAAATGTTTAACACATTCCTCTAACAAAAGTTGAGGGATTGAGTACATTACAAAGTGGTATCAGAGCATCCATGTTCAACTCTTGGACTGGATGGGCTTCATCACAAGCCAATAACGATTTATGAAAAAATTTCTAAGTAATTCCTTAGGTGGTAAAAGTTGTTCTAAACTATGGAAACCAATGTCTAATTAATGTAGTGATCATTGCTTTGATAATGACCACATGCTAATTTGATATTATTGGTTGCAGATAGACAACAGCTTGGTGAGAGCATGATCAACATCGTAAATATGTTTTTTAATATTAATATTAATTATGCATTCATGGTAGTAGTGCAAGATTGAATGATTGATGCATAGGATCTGTAAATATGTTGGCACATTAACATGGTCTCTTTGCATAGCATAAATATCCATGGCAGACCCATGAATGCAAGATTCATGTTATTATGTGTTTATTTATTTATAATGAAATTTCTAACAATGAGTGTGGTTCAAAACACATCAAGCATCATAAAAATAGAGGAAATACAACAGTGAGGACTAAAATGGTTACATATATTTATAATCAATCACAACATGGAAGTGACTCGGTCAGAGTTAGTGAATAAGAGAGATCAACTGGTCAAGGGGGAGGGAATCGCTCCGAAGACAGGGTAGAAATATTGATAATCCTAAAGGCTGAGGTGAGAATATTTAAGGTTGATAATGAGAGGCTAGTAAGATACCAAGAAAGGCAAGAAGATATCAATGTAGTCATCTTGAAAACTCTCTTGGAATAGTAGAATCAAAGGAAATTTGAGATGAGGGCTAGTCATAGAGATAGAAAAATCCTTCATGAGTAAGAAGATAATCCCAATGGAGAAAAGGGTGGTAGTTCCAATAAAGACATAGGTTGGTAAGTGAGGACATGTTGTTGTTGCTACAACAACCCTCCAAAAATTTTTACTATGTCAACTTTGGAGCCTACAACAACTGTAGTTTCAAGATCCTTTGTGTCAACATGTTGTTTTATTTTCTATTTTTTTTTTCTCCTAATATCACATCCTCCTAAGTCAATGTTTCTTAGGCGTCATGACTTAAGAATTATAATTTCTTGATTTATTTTGTACGCTGTTGGGTGAACTCATCACTTAAATTCATTTATAAACTTCTGTTCTTGCCATGCACACACTTGAAAAACACTCAAAAGCATAGAAAAAGCAAACAAAAGCGATAATATAACTTAGAAAAGTAAAAGAGCACTCCAAGTTGGTGAAGACATGTGCCCAACTTGAGTGCACTCCTTTCGGCTGAAGAAGTGTGCCATCCTTGAGCACATTCCTTCATGTTGAACAAGTGCACCCTACTTGAGCACACTATTTCATGTCAAAGACATGTTCTCTTCTTGGGTGCATGCATGAGCAGCTTGTTATATGTGGGCGCACTCCTAGAAAATAGGAGCCCACATAACTTCCCATAACTAATCCTTTCACTCGTCAACAAGTGGCATTCACGCTTGAATCATTTTTGCATGTTAACTTATTTAAATCAAATCAGTTAATCATTAATTTTCACAATCATTCCATGTGATTTTGGCACACAAATGGGAATCAAGAGACTCTTCATCAACAAGTGATACAAGTAAGTTTTACATGTGGAATATTTTCATTTCCTTTCACGATTTAAATGACTATATTTCTCTTTTTTTTGTTGTTCCTCCATTTTTTTAGTTTGTTTAATGGGGTTTATGCTCAATATTCATGCCGCAAGTGTTAATCTATTGTCGCATGCAAAAAATATTCACATTCTTCAAATCTTTCATATTCCACCATGAGTGTGACAACAATAATATAAGTTTGTAAATCTCTATTCTCCTTATCTTATCATCGAATTCTACTATTTAAAATTGTTTTTGAGCTTCCAACAAGTAGAATGCACTTCTTTAGCTCCAATCCTAATCAATCTCAAAAACTACGCCATGAATGATCATTTTTTCCTCTTGAGCACACTTCTTCACCACAAATTACTACGCCCTCCTTTGAGTGCATGAGGGCATCATGAAGACATCAATAATATTCATTTAACCCCTCAGAGTGTGATGGTGTTCCCTACTTTCCAATGAGTGCATGAACACATTATGAAGCCTTGAAGGATGGTCATCCCATTCCTTCATCCCTTCAGAGTGTGACAGTGCACCCTTCCCTTCTCCTTGAGTCAATGAGCACATGGTGAAGGCCCAAAAACTCAATAACTCACCCCTTCAACCCTTCTTGGTGGGATGATGTGCCCTTGATGGTTTTATTCACTTGATTGAGTGCATGAATGCACTATAAATCCCTGAATGACCACTCACACTCCTTTTTTCTTTCAAAGTGTGCCCTCCTAGTTTGCATTCCCATTTTCTTATCGATGCAAGTTATTTTGTGATGTCGTTCATAAATTTTCATATCTAGTTACATGTGATGGCTCTCTGTATCTGATTTACAAGTATAGATGCAAAACTAAGTTTCTTTTGAGCTAATGTTGTCATTATGAGTGTGTTTCCCCAAACAGGTGTTTGTGCTACAGGTACTGTCACCCCATTGCCATTTGTTGGATCCATGCCACCTCGTAAAGTGACCTCTAATCAACTCTCAAAATAAATCACTAGTGAACCTGTTGAAGTTACAAATCCAAACATTCCCATATATGTAGACACCTAGTGCCTTATTGATAAGACTACATAGGTCACATGGAACAAGATATACAACACATTCATGCAAGAAAATTTTGTTGAGAAATTAGAAGTCGTGCATGGATACATCAATATCAAGAATTTTAGGATGCATAGGATCACATGTAGATTCCCAGTCATGCTATGTGCATAAGTTATTGAATGGATCATTACACATATGAATGACTCTCACCTCATGCTTCACAGTAGGAGTGGTGGTTAGCTTGCCGCTTATTACAATGAAGACATGCAAACATATTCTAAGATGCTCAAGCATTGAATATGAAAATGAAAACTTGTACATGAGATGGGCACACCTCGGCACAAGTGATGTTATCAAATCATGGTATCGATATCCTGCCAAGTTTCGTCATCGCCAATCTGTAGTCTATCCGCCAAATATTCTTAGAGATGTATATCAATGTTTGATAGCCATGTGTTTTCGGTAGTATGGGTGCAAGAACGATGAGGTGTTCAAGGAAAATTGGATATATACGCTCAATATGGTGTTGACACATGACAAATATTTTAATTGGGAAGATATATTGTTATTTGAGTTGCAGTGCCAAGTGGGGCAAGAAAATTCATCTTTGAGGGCGAACCCAACACTTGAATTTGACATATATGCATTTTATGCACAATATGTTTTCTTGGAAATGAATTGGAACTGGACCCCTCAGGAGAAGTTCCCGATTTAGTTCCACTGCAGAGTGTTATCAAAATTAAGCTTAAGATTTGTATATGACAAATTGGTTGAACATTTATTCGCAATGATCTTTCAGAAGATATTCGAGATCTATCCTCCTTGCATGACCGACCAAGCGAATGAGCCACTTATAAATATCCCCTCATCTTATTTCATGATATCTGATCAACAAGGTGGTCATGCAACAAGTAGCAAATCAGATATACAAGGGATTGTGAGGAATTATTCACAAGAGGAAGAAAGCCCCTTCGCCCATCTTTCCACTGAGGATTGGATTATATGAGTTAAAGGTGACAACAATAGAGATATAGGATCTATACCACATATACCTCGCCACTAAACAATTTCATGGATATGATCCCAAGCAAATGGTTAACCAACATTGTCAAAGGATCTGTCACAATACGAGGTAATCATCAATGTCCATAGTAGAATATGAGAAGATAAAGAATTGGTACAATGAGAACATGAAGGCATATATAGGGATAAAAACTAGCTCATTGTATGATCCATGAGTTAAAGACTTGTAGGTATAGGAGGAGGAAGAGATGACACCTCAAGTAAGGAAAGTAGTTGCTACAAAAAGGATCAGATATGAAATGGCAGGTGAAAGGAGTAAGCAATGGAAATTGAATCCTTTAAACAAAGGAGTTATTCAAGAAGAGCAGGATAGGATAAAAACACAAGACTAAGAGAAGAAGAGGAAGTAGTATGAGACGCTCCAGAAATAACAAGAATAAGAAGAAGAGATGAGAAGGATAGAAGAAGAACAACAGAGGAAATCCCAGGAGCAAGAAGCAGCACATCGATTAAAAGAGGAGCAATTGACATGGGAGATTTAAGAAGAAGCATTGGATGAAGAAGATACCATCCAACCCATGGACGATGAATGACCCTAGAGAATTATAGCATCATCCAGCACTCCTGTAGACCTGACACTCTTTTATGGCCCTAAGCAGTCCCTTTACCCATGCAGACTTGACTTTATATTGAAAGAAAATATTTCAAATTTCATACTCAAATTCTCCCACACAAAAGTACATAAATACATGCATCCAATAATACCATACCCACATGTACATTTTCAAATATGAAAAATAAAAATAAAATGATATCTTTTGGGCAGGGTTTACGAGTTTTACCGAGAGCCCACCTACATGAGCCTATGGCCTAACTAAAACAACTAATTTCAAGTGGTATATATTCACCCCTTAAGTAGACCTAATTCATAATATAAGATCGATATCAACGTTATAATCAATCTCCCCTTGATCAAATTTGCTTTCCGCATGCCTCCTGCATTCCCAATCTCTAAGAAAACATGGTTTCCTTTGCAAAGATGCTCAGTCTCGTTATTTAGCATCTTATTTCACTTATTAGAGAGGTTTTCTTGATGGATTAGGCTATACATATCCATAGGAAGGCTTCAACAATGCATTTGTCCTAGATCAGGTTGTATCTATCTTGTACTTATTGTTCTTAATCTATAAAGAAGCTCATGTCTTGTTCTTGATATATGTTGGCATGTTATGAATGATAGTTTGAATTGTTATATATGATGATCTAACATATTATTATGCATCCAAACTATCTTGTATATTATGTATATTCTTGTTTGATTGATTTGGAGGTATGTACATCGTGGAGGAAGCAGAGGGTTTGGACCGTATGGTAGCATCTTCAAATGTAGGACTCTTGGGTATGTCTCTAAGTCCAAATTCAATAATTTAGATGTTTGGCATGCTTAATTGAGTGCTCCTTATTGATTGTTTTATCTTTCTCTTCAACCCTTGCCTTAGTTAACTTTTCCCACCAACACAATTGGCAACTTTGCTAGGGAATACCATCAAATATTTCCAAGAAGGGTTGTTTTCTCTGATTTGGGTTTAGTTTTATTTTTCTTTGTCTTTTCTAGTCTTCTTAAGTCTTAAATAATTTGGTTATTCAACCTGATCTTTTAGATCTGAGATTTATTTTTATTTTTCCTTATTTTTCCTTTTATATGCATATTTTGTTATGGACAGTTGCATGCATACACAATTTCTTCCAAAGAAACCTATGTATACGCTTATTTCTTCACTTAAAGTCATGTATATATGCTAAAACTTATTTGAACAGTCATGTATAGATCTGGAAAATGAAACATTTTCATTTCTTGGTTTTTCTTAGGTTTAAACCAAGTTTATTATGGTTTCTTGATCTTTGTGAGGTTTGGAATCACCTTGATGACTATCTGTGTTTATGTGTTTCCTCTTGTTGGAGAAGTGCTTGTGTCAACCTAGGATTCTTAGTTTTTGAAGATTTTTTGTCTGAAGTTGGGTTCTAGATATTCTTTGTGAGGTATCTGGCTATTATATGGCTCTAGAATAGATCTTTATTGCTATTGAACTTGTTCGTAAGCCAGTATTTGATTTTCCTCACTTGTGACCTAGAATTTGACTCTTTAGCTTTCTCTTTCTTATTTTCAAAATGGTATTATGATTCTTTAGTGAATGAGATATTTTCATTCTTTGCAGACTTTCTAATTTTCAGATTCTCTTGCATCTTTGTGGCAAAGTTCTTGAAGTGTTAAGTCACTCATTAGCACTAGTATTTTAATCTGTATGATCATATTTGTGACTGGGTGGATTTGTGTCTTCTTCATGTTTAGATATTTTATTGCCTTCCCTTTTTGAATTTTTAGTTTTTTTCAAAATATTTAAAAGAAAAGAAAAACATTTTATTTGTTGTTCTCTTTTCTTTTTTTTCTTGGTTTTGTAGTCTTTTGGTTTCTAGAAAATGTGCAAATTATTGTGATAAGGTTAAATTTCCTTTTCTTTTTTTCTTCTTTGAGGAGTGCTCTTTGCTTTGAGATTTGCTTCTCTTTGCTGTTTGAATTAGCCTTTACCTTTCTTATCAGATTTATTGGCCTTTAGGACTATTTTCGAATCTTCCATTTACGTGCATTTAGATGAATTTTAGACATCATTTAGTTCTGTTTGTTAGGTTTTGAATGTGTGAGTGCTAAATTGAAAAAGAAAAACTTTTTTTGCTTTATTGGGTTTCTTGTAGAATCCTTGTAGAAATCTCTTCCATTGAAGAAAAATAAGCATTTCATTCTCATGTACGCTAGGTTTTCTATTGATTTCTTTTGCATCAAAAAATCATTAGTTGCACTTATGTTTCCCTTGTCCTAAATAAAAACCAGCTAAAATGAGTGCTTAAATTAAAATGAGCTACACTTTTTCTTTTTGTCATAGCAATATCAACTAGTCTAGGGTTTTTTAGGGCCTTGGAATATGTGTGTGGAGAGTAAACTCTTGATGGCCATTTAAACTGAAAAGTATAGAACTTAATTAAAGAGTGGAAATATAGTATCATTAAGATGCCCAGGAAAGCTCCTCTAACATGAGAGTCAAGCACCGGATAGTGAGAATATAAAGGAAGAGAGATACGCCCTATCCTACTTATTAGACCACACACTCAGGATTGTTCAGCCCAACTTCTAATTACGAGATGGTGACACTAGTTTCCTTTCCTAGGGACGGCACAGGTGATTGTGGGGGGGAGGGAATGCCCATGGTACTTGAGGCAGATATTGTATCACTTTCATAGTACTTATGGAAGGTGCCATCATGAAGCCTAGGTACATGCACATGCAAAGGCTACTTTCTAGAGGTCAACGTAATTGTTTCTCATACCTTCCTTGGTAATACTTGGGCCCTCATCATCCCAAATTTCCTTTAGAAGGCCCCTTTCTTCACTTTCTTGTATTCTGGTTTCTGGTCCTGACCAATCAGAGAGAAAATTCTTAGAAGCTATATGCCTATCTGTATATTTAGGAATTTATAGTGGAGTTCTCTTTTATCTTTACATTTAGTCAGCTTTAGGTGGATTTTGTCTTGTCATTTTTGGACCTTTGATTCTTAGTGATGGACCAACCACTCCACTAGTCTTGAAAGGCTTTGGATCTTTCTCTTGAAATTGTGGAGTTGTCTCCTTAAGGGAAAAAATTCGATTATGCATTTCTCTTCCTTGAAAATTAATTTGAACAATCCCAGAAGGATGGATCTATGGATAAGTTGGTTATGGGCAATGTTCCTATGGATTCCAACTAACGGTCCCCTTCAAAAGGGGATCCTTGTGCGTTTCCTTTCTTTTGAAATGTTGGTACCCCCTTGATGGCCACTTTGAATATTCTTGGATTGAATGTTGGACTACCAGTTTGGTTGTGGTACACTCTAAATATTTTGAATGTTCTTGAAGCTTATCAGATGAATGCTTTATTTCATGGGCATCGAATGGGTGTTAATTGCTCATCTTCTTCTTAGAGAAATCTAGGCTTCCTCTTTCCCCTATGTCTTGTAATAAGAAATCTAAGAAGAATAGGAATAGGGGGAATAAGAAGAAGAAGAGTTCTCTCCATGAATCATCGCCAACCTCTACTAGTCATGTTGGAGATGAGCCTTCATCCACTGCAAGTCATGCTAGGGGCATATGTCTAGTCATTGCAAGCCATACTAGCAATGGGTCAGCTACCTATATGAGTCATGTGGTTGATGACTCGCCTACTTTTATGTGTTGGGATAGGGGCACAAGTCCCATTTCTCTTGGGAAATATTCATTAACCACTGTGGGTCATGTTGGAGAGTCTCCACTAGCCACTTCTTGTCATGTTGGGGCCATTGACATTGATAAAAAGCCTAGGCATAGAAGATTTAAACCTAACTTCCCTTGTAGGATATGTAAGGGAGATCATCTTACTCATTTGTACACTAAGATTTCATTTGTACGAAGGTTGTGGTTCAAGTTTGAAGGTTCTTCTACTCTTGAACCTATTATGGTTTCTCAACAATCTACTTAGCCATTGGTTGATGAAGTCATTGAGCCAGTGCAATATTTAGCTGATCCCACTCACCTTATGGTGGGTGACATGCCTAACAGCATAGTCCTCTTGATTTCTAGTTCAAATTCTTCTGTTCTAGGGGCATGTCGGTCTCTAGGAGTGTTTCCACTGATTGGAATAATCTTGTTGAGCCTTGTCTTCCTTCTTCTACATCTTTCCAAATAAGCATTAATGTTAATTCCACAAATGTCTATCGATGTATGGTGGATGAAGGATCCAATGCAAGCATTATATCCTCCTCAACTTGGAAATATTTGGGTTATCCAAAATTTCTTGCAGCTAATAGTTAGTTGTTAGCCTATGATAGAAAACCAAGAGAATATTTGGATGTTCTTCCTCAATTTCATATGACTTTAAGTGGGAAGATTGCCTTAATTGATATGGTGGTGGTTGATCACCCTTTAGACTTTAATATGCTCCTTGGGCACGATTATGCTTATGCTATGAATGTTGTGGTGTATTCACTCTTTTGAGTGATGTATTTTCCTCACAACAGAAGTATTATCACTATTGACTAGCTTTCATATGATAATCACCATCCTAATTTGAACTTAGTTCAGAATACCCCTTAGTAAGTTCCAAGTGTTTAAGTAGACTCTTCCTCGCCACGTGTGAACTATGTTGCATTATATCCTTAATTCTCAATTTCTTCTAAGAAGGGTCCTTTGAACTATTATCTTCCTTCTCAATACTTGATCCCAACAATTGATCAAGTGATTTCTCCTATGGGGAGATGGGACCCCTTACTTCCCTCCTTTGATCCTTATAGTTCTAATGATTTCTTGGATGTTTATTTTCCTTAACATGAGGAGCTTCTTGAATCCATGAGTTTTAGATACGAAAGGATTCCTTGGCTTGAGTTCCACAAGGAGCTTGTCCTGAAGAACTATTATGCATAAGATGTAAGGCAGCATAGTTCCCTATACCATATTGCACATATAAGGTACATATTTTGAAGTTTAGTATTCTATAACACAATATTTTAATTGAATTTTATATATGGGATGTATTAACTTCTTGCATGGTGTTCCTAATTATGTGTATAGAACTTTGAAGACTTCTCCTTTGGGTATTTTCCTGCTTGATATTCTTTGAGAGGTATTACTTCTTAAAACTTGCATATATGTTAATTTCACTACCTGCATTGTGAATTATCAGTTCCTTCTCCATTTTGGCCTTATGATTGACCCCACCAAGATCTAACACAAAACCTTCTCATTGCTTAGAAGTGTCATAACGTATGTTGTAGGAGCCTCCCTTATCATGGGTGCCCTATCTAGTACCATGTTGTCACTTGTAACCCATGGTAAAAAAAATTTCTTAGGCTTGGGAGCCCTCTTTAGTCTCACCATGACTTTGCATTGAAGCTGCATTCTTATTCTTCTCCACTTTCATTCTAGTTGTATGCCCTAGAGGTTCCCATGTGTTGAGTTGGATTGACCACTTGCACCCCTTTTTGGCCTTAGGTAGGATTCAATGGACTCATGTATAAGCCACTTTTGACCATGCATTTTATACAAGTTCAAACATGCATTCGTTAGCCTTTACGTCTTGACACCTTTTTCCATGGAGGGAACATTTCTGGAGTGTCAATGAACAATATCTACCACCTTGCATTGAGCATTGGACTATTATAGACCTAGGAACTAGTGCACTTGCCCTTGACACTCATTCACTCAACTATATTATAGGAATTATTTTATTCTTTTTCATGCTTTATCCTATGAGAAAGAAAAAAAAATATTACAAAACAAAGAGTGATAACATGAAAATTTCTTCATCAGTTGATGTCATCAAGTGTCAGTCACATCGCCCCCAAACAAAGAACTCAAAAAATGAGTCTTTCCTCCATCGGGATGGGAGTTAGTTTGAATTTAGGGAAGCCAAAACATTTTTCTTGAGTTAGTCCTACATTAGTTATTGCGAACTTAAACAAGGTTATTTTATGTTGCCATAATTTCACATCAAGCTGTGATTTTGTTGAAGGGAATTCAACCTATTTTCCACCATTTTGCAGTCTCTCTTAACTCATTTCTATCGGCTAGACCCAATATGTCAAGTTATTCTCAATATTGCATCATAAACTTGGTCCTTTATTCGTGTGATTTAAGAAGGTTCTCATTGACTTCTTGTTGGCAGGTCTGCTCTTATTTACTCTGACAAGTTGCTCTGAGAGTAGACCTAGAGCCATACCTTGGCCCTATTTATATCATTGATAGGTGAACTTGCACTCAACATTGATCAATATCATGGGTCTTTGAATGAGTGGTTTCTCTTTTTTCGATGTCAACTTACATTATCACACATTGGGATTCGTGTAGTACCTTGGTTTCCATTTGATCCTAATGGTGGATTCCTCAACTTTATGCAAGGTTTCATTATTGGTTGGTTCAAAGGATTTCTTTTGTGCACTAGGCACATTTCTGTGCACCAAAAATGTACTTCAAAATGGTTACTTAATATTTATTCATCCGAGTTATTCCAAATTATTGGCATGTGGGTTACACTTTCACTAGTTGATGTGGGATGCTTTAATGCATTCCTTCCAACATATCTTTTCCCATTGAAGTCAACTCATTTATCTAGGAACAAGTGTTAGAGTCCTTTTTTAATACCTTTGGGTTTGCAGTGATTAGTGGAAGAATCCTTCACTATCAACACTGAGAATACATCAATGTCTCTTGATTACTAGATTCTTTCAAGTGTTCGACTTCAACACATATATTAACACTTATCTTGTGCATGGGTACCTTGAAACTCATTATCGTTATTCATGATTTATCTCTCATTTATTAACAATATACATCAATGAATAGTAATCAAACAGTTTCTCACATGTTCGATTTTAGCTCATTTATTCCCATGGCATAGAAATGCACCATCTGTGGTCCGTAAAGACCTCAAGTTATGTCAACATTTTGGGTTCACTTGATAGCTCCTTCAGCTTTTTTCCAGTGACACCTCTCGGCTCCATATGTTGCAAACTTTCTTAACATCATCTTATATGTTGGCACCCAAGTTTACACAGTAACACTATTCCATTTATATTACTTCATACTTTTATGAGGATCAGTTATGCAACATCATTGTTAAGGCATTATTATATGTGATCTTGAGATATAGCTCTGTTATGTTCTTTCATGGCTATGATCTGATGATCCACTATGTATTCTTCATCTCATTCCATACATTTATGTATACAATTTGGATCCACATTATACGTAATCAGAAGACATGCTTTAGTACTTCTGAGCATGGATATGCCTACCTCATACATGAGCTTTCTTTCTCAATCCTTCCATAGGTAGTTGATGAGTTCAAATCTGGTGATCTCCTCCCAAAATTTTTAATCTATTCTCTCTCTATACTTAATATATTTCGGCCATCATGTTCCCCTCTGACCTCATATATTAAGGGGCATATCTTCTAGCATCATTCAAGACTCTTGTAGAACTTATGCTCTTTTATGGCCCTATGCGGTCTGTTTACCCATGCAGACTTGACTTTATATTAAAAACTATATTTCAAATTTCATATGTGACTTTGATCACATGAAAGTTCATACGTACATGGGTCCAATAATATTATACCTGTGTATACATTTTTAAATATAATAAAATAGAATAAAATGGTATTTTTCATGTGAGGTTTATGGGTTTTATTGAGAGCCCACCTATAGGAGTCAGTGTCGTAAATGAAATAACCAATTTGAGGTGGTATATATACACCCCTTGGGTAGGATTAATTCATAATACAATATCTATATCGACACTATACTCTATTTCCCCTAGATCAAGTCTTATTTTCCCATGCCTCCTTCACTCCCAGTCTCTATGAAACCCTCATTTTCTTTACATATATGTTAATTCCCCTTATCTAGCATCATCTTGACCTTATTAGAGAGGTTGTCTTCATGGCTCGAGCTATAAATGTTTGGAGGAAGGCTTCGTCAGTGCCTTTGGACTGGATCAGGTTGTATATATATCCTATAATTATTATTGTTAATCAGTAAAGAATCTCATGTCTCCTTCCTGATACATGTTTTCATCTTATGAATGATAGTCTAAATTGTTATATATGATGATCTAACATATTTTTATGCATGCACATTAAATTATATATTATGTATATGCTTCTGTGATTGATTTGCAGGTCTACACATCTTGGAGTAAGTAGAGGGTTTGGACCCTATGGGAACATCTTCAAATGTAGGACCCTTTGATACGTCTCTAAGTCCAACTTTGAAAAATCAAATGTTTGGCATGCTTGATTAAGTGTTATTTGTTGATTGTTTTATCTTTCTTTGTTGATATCTACAACCCTTGCCTTAGGGAACTTTTCCCACCAACACAGAGGAACCTCCCCTTACAGATATTCATCTTCCATTTTGAGAGATGGGGATAATACATTTGCCAGACGATAGAGTCATGGATGTATGCAGCGTAATTTTTATTTGATTAAGAAGAGGATAGTGTAGTATAGGCATAGATAGTTCCCCAAGGATCCTCAAAATATAGTCTTAGTTGCTACAGAGAAGATGATAACATCCAACACCATAAGGAATCCTAGATCTATATGGAAGAAAATATTGCATTCACTACAGTGACACAAGATAATTTTAAGTACTTGTTGAATGAGAATGCCAAGCCAAGTAGAGAAATTACATCAGTGAAGAAATAGGCAAAAGACCTTGGGGCTAAGAATAAAAGACTTTTATTACAAAGCGTTAGTACGATTGAATGTCAGTCATCCATAAAAAAATGAATTGGGGACAATGGAGGACACCATGGTTTGATTATACGATGAGATGATTCTTCTACAACAAGTGGTGTCTCCTCTTGTTGGCATTTAGAAGAAGGCACAGGAAGTGGTGAAACTCTTGATGGTAGGAAATAGTGCAGTCGATGATCATCAGGAGTGGAATGCCAAGTATCTAGATGCTCCGCAACATCTGGATAAGAAAGAAAATATTTCCACAGAGATGGATATGGTCAAGTTTAGACTCCACCACCAAAACTACATGTGTATTGGAGAACAATTGATTGGTACTATTCTTGCATATAATCAACTAAATAATGGTTTTGGATCATTTACACAGAAGCATGGGTATGGAGATAATCTTCCCAAAGCCCAGGAAATACGTTGATAACAGCAAGTAGTTAATGGAACAAGAAGATTTGGAGGTAACCATAGACATTATTCTGCAATATGTCATTTCACTAGTCAAAGCTCATATGAAACTTTCATGGATATGGAATAATTTATAGTCAACCTCCAAGAACATATTGATAGAGGCACTATAGGTAAATATGCACTACATTGGAGACTTACCAGTTCAGGTCAAATACATCTCAATGGAGTTTAGAGCATGGAACACTTACATTACAAATGGGCTCCATGTAGAAGAAAATGACTTATCAATTTGATTAGTCTTTGTCCCATTATCATTTTGTCTTTTATAGTCATCGTATATTTTGTAATTTGTCTTATGTAATAAATTATGTGTAATGAAGTCCAAGGGACACATGTGGAATATGAATAGCCACACATTGGAATGTAATGAGTCATGTATAGAATATGAGTAGTCATAGAAGTCAAAGAGTCATGAGGAAGCTCAAAAGTCATTGTTACTTGTTATAAATTGCTCCTCATAACTTCAGCAAGGGGATTTTTGGAAGGCTTAGATTATAGAGGTCATGCCTTGGCTTCTCTTGTAATACATAAGAGATAGATCATTCTTTGGAGAAGCAAGTTGTGCCTTTGTGTTCCACTATTGGATACAGTGTTTCACCTGTGTAGCAATGTACTTGAGATCTTTCACTTTTCATCAAAAACTCAATGAGCCGAAACTTCTTCTTACATGTATCATAGATGCAGTTGGACTATTATAGTTATGCTTATGGTATAATTTGTTTTAATTACATACTAGGATAATAAATAATTTTTTCCTTAGTTATGGCTCTTATTGAATGAATTCTTCTATGATTTAACGATTGTTGTTTATTATGTGGACTAATTTGTAGGTACTCAAGAAGCCTTTACCAATATTTTGCAGTTCCCCTTTAGGATAGTAATATTACATTTCTCAGTAGTGTCCCATTTCCTTCACCATCCGTGGAAGTCTCCCTCTTACATCTTACACTGGTTATCTCACAAAGATCACATCGTGCTGCCCCAAAGCAATATTGTGTTCCCTTGTGTTGGATTATAAACAAGGCATATATTTAAGCCTTTCAACGGTTGGTGAACCATATGAATAGATGGGACTCCTACACCGAAGGTTGTGAGGTTGAATTGGGACTTCACATCAGGGATATCCCCTTAAAACATTGGCGGAATCCAGCACTGTCAACAACTTTGGTGGTAGAATCAGAGCCAAAAGACAAGCTAACCCTGTAAAATATATTTGAATCTCTTACCTTTAATGGCTTTATCCCAGATTATAATCCTGGGGTGTTTTTCAAAAGCTTTAGATATTTCAATTCACACATAATTTTTCCATAACTTTTCAGATATCAAAATTGATGGAAATGGTATCCTTGATTATGTAGTTGAATTCATTCGAAAAAAATCAAGTGTTTTTTTATTCTGAATAAATCCTCACATGCTTTTTTACCCTTACATTTGATGGTGGTTCGAAGAAATGGTGTTATTCTCTACCCACTGCCTCTATCTCATATTTTAAGCATTTGGTTAACGAGCTTCATCGCGTCTTCGACAAATATGAGTATCAATACATTCTCAATGATATCAACCAACTTATAATGAAACTGAATGAATCTCTTGAACATTTTGTTGATCGATTCCTTCATCGCTGTTATGAATTTCCAGATGAGGATGTGGACTAGTAATTCTTGGATGAGAAGTTTCATTTCTTGGTTTGAATGTCAAGGAAATATTTTGAATCTAATTAGTTACGTCCTCATAATCCAAAATAATTTTAACATCCTGAGGAATAAGTGGACTTTCCTTTTTCTCCATGTCCTTTTCCTTTTGATGTTGCATGTTTCGAAACTCAATCGATCATTAAATTGAAAGATTAGTTTTTTGATGAAGAATTGATTTTTCTCTCACATCTTTCCCCTGATAGTGATTTATATGATATTATTAATCAACCATCTTCTAATCTTGATATTTCACCATTTGATTTCTCACCAATTGATCGAACTGAACCCTTGGATGATCTTGACCCTGATGATTTCCTTTGCTCTGAATTATACATTCATGAATTTTTAAATTATATGCTTGAGACTTTGTTCTTACTTGAAGATTCGTATTTACAACAATTTTAGATGGAGTTTGATGTGATTATCAAATATTTTCTTTCAAGTATAACTCCTTTTGATCAAGAAGATGACATTCTTATCATTGAATATTTTTCTAGTAACCTTTGAAATCTATCTTCTTTCGAATCTCACAATTTAAACAATGAGCCTTATTTTGATAGACAATTGACTATATTTGACCATAAATCATAGATAATGTTGGGTTGTGTTATATTCTTTCCATGACTAGCCCACATAGTTAATTGGGGGGTTAGAAGGGGGGCAGAGCCCCCTTTCATTGCACCGATTGTGTAGTGGGGGGGAGGGTGCGGGGGGGGGTCACAAGTGGTTTGAGGTGTACCTGTAACCCCAATTTATGGGGTCCAGGGCAACGCCCCAGAAAATTTTGGCTTTGGACCCTATGTTAGGTTGGGCGGACCCACCTATGGTTTTGTGCATGATTTTCATACATGTTTTTGTACGCAATGGTTTTTGGTCCATGGTATTGGATGCTTCAGCATGTATAAATATGTATTATAACATTGAAAGGAACATAATGAAAAATCAAGCTGGTAGTCCCGGTTTTGGGATCCAGGTGAACATCTCTGTGTATATGTGTTTTATGTGTTATGCTCACGCATTATTTGTTTTATGTGTTTTAGAATTCGTATGCAGGGAATTTCTATCTGGGGTTAAAACCTACATTTGGTATCAGAACTATTTTTGGCTTCAAGGGGATGCCTTTGTTGTTGAGGGGTTTTTCTCAGGCATGTGGTAAACCCTGTTCAGTGGGAGATCTGCGAGATCAATCTTGGTGGTGAAAGAAGATGGAAAGTAGTGGAAAGATAGAGATCGAGAAATTTAATGGTCAGAGTTTTGAGTTGTGGAAACTCAGAATGGAGGATCTGTTGGTGGATAAAGATCAATGGATCGTGGTAGATCTAGGTACTAAACCAATGGGATTGTCCAATGAAGAATGAAGAAGTTGGATCAGAAGGAAAAGAGCACAATACAATTGTGTGTCTCAAATTTAGTATTGCTGAATGTATTAGGGGAAGCTACGACGAAGGCTTTGTGGGACAAGTTAGGGACTTTGTACCAATCTAAGTCTCTGGTGAATAAATTGTTCCTGCAGAAAAATTTGTATAACCTGAGGATGAAAGATGGAGACTCAGTGACACAGCATCTAAATGCATTTAATACTATGGTAAGTTAGTTAGCATCTGTTGATATTAAAATTTGAGATGAAGATAAGTGCATCAGTTTGTTGTGTTCTCTACCAGATTCGTGGGATAGTCTAGTTATTGCAATAGGTAGCAACGCAACTGCCTTGCAGTTTGATGAAATCATCTCATCCTTGTTGACGCAGGAGATGAGACAGAAAAATATGGAGAGCCAAAATGGTGATGCCTTGTCTGTACAAGGATGGTCCTAGAACAGAAACAAAAATTAGTCATCGAGTGGGAGGTCTAAATCTAGAGGGAGATCTAAATCTCCAGGAAAACCTGTAAAGGTGGTGCGTTCGAAATGCAGAAAGGAAGGGCACTAGAAAAGGGACTGTAAATCTAAAGCTCCTGATAAAGGAAAGGGATATGATGATGCTCCTTCTGAAGAGGTGAAAGCCACCTCAAGTGGGGATGTGTACTTGGCTTCTTCAAGTACACATGTAGATCATGAGGCATGGTTG
Source organism: Pinus taeda (assembly GCA_000404065.3). Classification (NCBI taxonomy): domain Eukaryota; kingdom Viridiplantae; phylum Streptophyta; class Pinopsida; order Pinales; family Pinaceae; genus Pinus; species Pinus taeda. The sequence continues at coordinate 119,574 of APFE031461222.1, forward strand.
ATTGACTCATGTGCATCCTTTCACTTCACTCCCCATAGAGAGTGGTTCTGTGAGTATGAGAAATACGATGG